>CM040121.1:373925882-374200252 GCA_022559845.1 Amorphophallus konjac
ATTTTAACTCCGCAATAATTTTAAAGAGGGATTCATTCATCCCCCCCTTCTGAATCCGTGTCTTGCACCCATATATTGCAACAAGTGGTATCAAAGACAGGTTGTTGTCTCATCGGATCCAACGATCCGTAGTAGATCCTACTGTTCTTTGGTGCATTGATTTGTTTGTTGATTATATCCATGGCTTGTCCACCGGTTTTTGATGAAACTAATTTCAATATATGGTGTAACAACCTACGCATGTTTGTCTAAAATGTTGATTCTGATCTGTAGAAGTTAATTTCACAAGGTCCTCACGGATTGCCAAAGAAAAAGTCCAAATGGACTGACAGTCATGGATTGAGGTATGGAGAAAATCAGAAAGCTTCGGATTTAATGAAAGCAACTACTAACAAGGCTTTCAATTCTTCCTTTCATGATTGCAAGTCAGCCAAGGACATCCTGAACAAACTGAAGACTGCTTGCTGTGGAAGTAATGACCAATGCATGATGACTAAAGGCAGTAATCAAAGTAGCAGCCAAAATGAAAAAGAGGACGATGATCAGGTAAACCCCTTTGAAAAATTCACCTTAGATGACTGGCAGGATGCATATGCTGATTTATTGGAGTCACATGAGATGCTAAGAAAACAACACAAAAAATTGAAAAAGACTATTAGCTTGAATAGTTCTAATTCTTCATGTGAAAACTGTTTAAAATTGAAACAAACGCATGATGCATGTTTATCTGATATCCAAGTGCTTAAGAAACAAATTGGATTGTTAAAGAATGAAAATCGAGAACTTCCAAATGAGATTACTGAACTTGAAGAAAAACTTAGATCAACTAATGATGATCAGACTCTCATTAGCAATCATGTTCAGAATGAAAAATTGCTGAAGGATCTTGAACATGTTAACACAGATCTAAATAAACTGAAATCAGAAATCGAATCTCTCAGAAAATCTGTTAAAGAAAATGAAGAAAATTTTGAAAAACTCAAACAAGAGACGAATCTCCTTGTTGAAAAATCTGATGCAATAAAGTCTGTGAACGTGGAGCTTCAGAAAAATATTGAAAATCTACAAAGAGAATCTGAAACTCCGAATAATCCAAAAGTATCTCATGATGACCAGATTCTTTTTGATGAGTTAATTCAAAATGATGCTCTGGTTAAGGAAAATGAAAAGTTAAAACAGCTGAACTCTGCTATGTCTGAAAGACTTTTAGTCTTAGAAAGAGGAAAAACTGAGCAATCTGGAACAAGAAATTGCGAAATACAAAACTGCTTGTAGACACGCCAAAATCGATACTATATTGAGTAAATTTCATGTCACCATGTGACGCCCCAGAGTGGACTTCAATATTGGCTTAATATGAAGTTTTTCTAATTTCTCCATATTTAATTGTGATTTCTTGGTTTTTTAGTTTAATAATTGAAATTAACGCCAGTGGGAAAGGCGTCATTTAATTAACGACTTAATTAGGGGCGTTTTCCATAAATGGACGACTGTTCAAACGGTCGTCGATTCATGGATTTTACATATTCTAAAAAAAATAAAACTTAAAGAATTGACGTCCTAAGAATCGGCGTTGATTATTTAACGCCCGTTCAAACAGGCGTCATTTGACAATTTTAAATAAGGAAAGTTCTTTATTTCTATAATTAAATTCAGGATTTGACGACGGTGTGACTGTCGTCATTTCAATTGACGCCCCTAGTCAGGTCGTCATTTTCACTTCCGTCTCCCTTTCGCCTGCTTCTTTCCAATAATGATCATTTCCCCATTTTACACCTTGTGTTCGATTAGGAAGAAGGTTCCTTGTTAGAGAATCATTACCTTGTTTTAATCCTGTTAATGCAAGAATTTTTTGGCTATAAATACCCCTTGAATCTCCCTCGCGCGAAGGAGGATAAAAAGAGAAGACGGAAAGAGAGGATAAAAGGAGAAGAAGGAACATAAGAAAAAAGAGAGAGAACATAAAGAAAAAGAAGAAAAAAATAGAGAGAACACATCACAGAGGGAAGAGTTTTCGTTTGTTTTGCAGGTTTAATCTTCCTCCAAAGTTCCTTCCTCTGGTGTTCTCCCCCCCCCCCCACAAGCGGTGTTTCCATTGTGTTTTCGTCATCCTGCCGCAATAACGGCAGCTGAAGCTTTTGTTCTTTCTTCCCTTTACTGCTGCACACACAGCAGAAAGGACACTCTTCCTTTAGCTTTTATTTTTATCATAACACTCATCACTCTCTAGTTGTTCTACTAGAGATCTTCCCAGCACGTTAATATTGCTTTGCATCATAGTACATCTTATTTTGCATATCATCCATCATCCCATACCTTGTTACTCCTCTTAGGAGTTTAAAACCAAAACACACAAGGTGTGTGTTCATGCTTAACTTGATTGATTTCATACTTTTAGAGCGTTGAAACTACACACTTTGCTTAATCCACATCTTTGTTTATTTTTTTTGTGTGTTTCTTGCAAGGGTAATCATGCTACAAACCCCCTTCATCGGCCGGCCGATAGAAGGAGGAAAGAAGAACTTACAATCTCACCCGCTTCATACAAGGTACATGCGATCATCTTCTTTCTTTGAGGTAACCCCTATGGCGATCACCCTCCATAGAGCATCTCATGCCCATCCCCTTTTCCTTCATATCCCACATATTCTAGCATAATTATCCACCCTTAATTGTTATTTTTCTTTCCTTTTAAAAATGTGTATGTGACACATTCACAAATTGGTGAGCACGGTGGGACTCTTTTTGTTTTAGTTTGATTAACCTTCCCTCGACGCCCTCGCGTGCCCCTCCGTTTGGCCCCCTCGCGTGCCCCTCCTTCGGTGCCCTCTCGTGCCCCTCCCTTTGGCGCCCTCGCGTGCCCCTCCTTTGTGCTCCACGTAGCACACTCCCTTTGTGCACCACGTGCACACCTCCCACTGGATTAGCCAAATTGCGTACTATCCATATCATTTTTGTTAGAAAAGAAATTGATTTCTATTTGTGATCAGGGTTAACGGTTCTCTGGAACTGAATAACGCCCTTCATACCGCCGTCATTTCTACATACAGCGACCGTTCGAACGGGCGCTGTTTCCATTTTTATCACGAGCATTTCCATCATTTTATAACTAACACCCCTCTCAGAGGCGTGATTTGTTAATATAATGCCTCACACCAAGGCATCAGATTTTGATTATTGAATTTTGACGCCTCTCCCAGAGGCATCTTTCACTGATACATCGCCTTACTGAAAGGCGTTATTTTGATTATCGTTGCTCTTGTTCATCACTTTAAGTTCGATTACTGCTATCTGACGCCCCTGTGCACAGGCGTCATTTCCACAGGCAGCGCCTCACTTTAAGGTGCTATTTCATTTTGATTGCTATCTGTTTGCACTGTTCACAGTGATTAGCGACTGACACTCAGTCATCTCTTGTTGATATAGTGACCTTATCCAGGTCGTCATTTTTGTTCTGTGCCCACAGAACCCCTATTTACTGCTTATTGCTGTTCGTTTGACTGATTCTCATATCACCTGCTTGATATTACTTGCATTAGGCTGCATTTAAGGCATTCGGTTTGGGAGACCTCCTCTCCCCACACTTTTAGGAGTCACACCCCCTCTTGGCGAAGGAAGGACCCTCCTTTGAGCATTCCGTCTCATTGGACCGGAAATTCCTGAACCAAGCCTCCGTAATTCCCCGCACCAGTGGATTCCCTCACGAACGCTGTGCAAGTTGTACCATTGAAGCACCCGGAGTATAGTTGACCCATACGTTGGTGAAGAGAGAGAAAGAACCTAGATACCCGGAGATTATACCCAAATTTTCAACCAGGACCCCAGTTTCAAAGGAGAGAACTTATTGTAAAATTCACTTTAATCTACAAATGAAACCTTAAAACTTTGGGCTCATTATAACTTGAGTGTTTATTTTGTTTGATAAGGTGATATCTCTTGGGTATACTTGTTGTTGGAAACATATTTCTTCTTCCTTAAACATGAAACTCCGTTCAGGTAAAATCATCAAAATGGCCAACTACGGATATACTAATGATGGTTATGAGGAGGGTCACTCTGAACCGTTTTATGAGGTTCCCTCTCAGGATCCTGTCTACCATGAGGGAAACTACACTTCCTCTCCCACTCAGGTCCACATGGTGGACACCACTTCTTTGGAGGTTGAGCCTTCTTCCCAAGCTCAACCTACCACTCAAAATACTTTAGGGAACGCTTGCCCTTCTTTCAACTTCAACAAAGTTCTCAAAGTTCTTGCTCGCCTAGATGACTCCCAGCACCAGGCGGCCGAACCCGCTTTAAAGGGAAAGTCTGTCACGTCATCTTCTAACTCTCCCCAGGCCATGGGTGGCCACTCTGCTAGTTCTCCCAACGACCAGGCGATCGCACCTAGGGTGCCCTCGCGCCCATCAACTCCTGTTATGACTACGCTGGCCCAACCGGCAAGTCACTCCATTGCTAGGCCTCAACAACCTCCTATTTCTCAAATTTTGAGAAGGCCTATGACGAACCAATACTATTTTTGTCCGGCCCCAGCCGAGTCCGATAACCACACTATACTCCTCCAAAGGATGGCTAGTATGGAGGAGCAGCTCAAGAAGGTCACTACATCCAAGGTCGCTCCCGAAATTATGCTTCCCACTTTGCCGATTTTTCACCTACCCCTGTCTGAAATGCCGAATTTACGACGGTACAATGGAACGGGTAATCTGCACATCCACTTGAAAGACTTCTTGTATGAGGCATCATTCTGGCAAGATAACAAGACTTATCTGGCTTATCTCTTTAGGCAGTCTTTAGATGGCCCGACACTAGAATGGTTTTATTCCCAGGAGCCGGCGGATGCCGGTGATTTTGATGTAGTTCAATGAAAGCTTCTGCAGAAGTACAAGGACCGTGTGGTCCCTCTTTGTCTGTTACTAATCTGGTTGCCGAAAAGATGAAGTCCGAGGAGGACTTCGTTTTATTTGCTGATAGGTGGAGAGCTATGGCCGAGAAGTTAAAGGACACACTGTCAGAAACAGAGCAAGTGAAGATGATCATATCAAACTCCACTCCGCAGTTTCGTCATATTTTAGCCAAGAACAAGTTCAGCACTATGAAAGAGCTCTATGAAAGAGCTAGGTACATACAAACACAGATGAAAGATTCTCCTATTATGGGCATGTTTGAGCCAATACCAATGGTAATAAATAGGAACGTTAATATCGGCAATACTGGTGCGACCACTGAAGGCACTGTTACTAATGAGCAGGTGAGCGCGTTCGGCAATTCCACACCCTTCCGTCACCCTCCAAACCAAGGGCCGCCACCACAACAACCCGCCTTCAAAAACAAAGTCCACCAGCCAAATAATAACGCTCCTCAGACCTTACGACCTCTTCCACCTCCTCAACAACAACCCCACTTTGCTCCACAAAACCAACCTGCACAGTACCACCAAATGCCCCCGCCAGTCAATTATGCACCACAACAACTGCAACAATCACGAAGGCCATTGGGTCCCCGAAGAGCGCATTACCCTCCCTTGCCTGAAAGCCTGTTAGACATTTTCAATGCCCTCATGGCCGCCAACCTGCTCACCCTGCCTAAAGAAAGAACGATATGGCCGCAACATGTAGACACCTCCCAATATTGCATCTTCCATCGACAGCCGGGGCACAACATCGATCATTGTTTTCACTTCAAGGATTACATACATGATATGAATGATCAAGGTGACATTGATTGGGATGAGATGAGGAGGGTTATTGCTACTCTAAAAACTCGAAGGCCTCCTCGGCAACCATCGGCTCAGCAGCACCCACAGCAAGGTCAGCAACAACAAGTTCCCCAGTAACAACAGGCTCTTGCACCCCAGCCCAATATTTGGATTGTCAATAATCCACTACCAGAGCACCCGGTTCAAAATCAACAAGTAAACCTTGTCACCTCAATCCATGAAGTGGAGAGAGGGCAGGATTGGCATAAGGAAAACGCCTCTGTCGGTGCCATTAATCAAAACTCCAGTCAACTGCAACCACCACAATTGCTAAGAAGGCTTCAGCTTGTACCCCCTTCCCAAGCACCACGCCCCCTTATACGTTCCAGCACTCTAGGGCCATTCAATCTTAATCCTACTCCTTCACGGCCCCTTCTCTTACGCCAACCCATGAATGCTCCTTTACCATAAAATCCTCCACCAAATAGACCTCTCCTTATCTGCCCCTCGCCGGCAACCATCACCCCTCCTGTTTCGCCACAATCTACCCCGTCCACCATCATGCTTCCAAGGCCCCTCCTTGTCACCCGATCCCCGTCACCACATTCCGATAACCCCCAGCCGGCGAGGCCTCATATAAGAACCCCTCCTCCTGCCAATCCTGCACCAGCACACAACACGCCACACACCATTCCCTCTACCTCCTCGGCCCCTTCACCTACCCTAGGCCCGACAGAGGCTTCGAAAATAATGGTGCCCCGTAGTGGACGGATGTTCCATCGAGTGTTTCCCCAGCGGGAGCAGGAGCCGATACAAGAACAAGGAGAACAAGAACAAGAGTCCACACCGGGCACGGAGTATGACTTACTAAAGCATTTGGACAGAACGTCGGCCCGAATTTCCATTCTGGAACTGATCAAAAGAACTACTACACATCAGCTGGCCTTGAAGCAATATCTGCATAAAGTAATGGTAAACGAAGATATCCCAGTTGAACATGTCACTACAGTCTTAAGCCCAGCCAGCAATCAACCAGCCATCACTTTTTATGAACATGAATTGGCTCCGCAGCCAGCCAGAAAATATGCACTGTGCATTACTATTGACATTTACAAGGTGGCAGTGAAACAATGTTTGGTGGATACTAGGGCATCTATTAATGTTTTGCCACCAAGTACCTTGAAAATGTGTGGCATTCCAGAGAGTCAAATGCGGCCATCTACAATCATTGTTACTGCCTATGACAACACCAGGAAGCCGCCTTTAGGAATGATCACTCTAAAAGTTGGTTTGGGTCTAGTCTCAGTCACAGCGGATTTCCATATTCTAGACATGGACCAGACATTCAATGGCATTGTGGGTCGCCCGTACATTCAAGAGCTTGATGTTGTGCCTTCAACAAATCATCAATGCATAAAATTTCCGCACAAAGGGCGTATTATTAAAGTCACTAGTATGCCCATTCTGCTGACAGAAGATATACATTCCGCAACATCAGTGCCTTCTATGTGGCCTTCCAATAGGCCTTTGCTCTCAGTTTTGGATGTTGTCGACCTATGGCAAGACTTGGTAAGGCCGTCTTCTTCAACCCCTCCTACCACTCAAATGCCACCACAGCCATCCAAAGGCAAGAAGAAAAAAGGTTTGATGAACACGCCAGGATGGAACATTCTGATGAAAATGGGGTATAGAATTGGTAAAGGCCTGAGTGTTAATCTTCAGGATAGAGTCAAGCCCGTCAGGCACAAAAGATGATTCCCCGAGGTGGCCTAGGGTACAAAGCGCCAAGCAAAGATGAAAATGAGCCATGGGCCGTCATAACATCCACTCTCAAGATAGATCGTCAGCCTCTTACCTGGACCCTACAAACACACTTTATGAAAGGAGGCACTCATAATGATGAGCGTACCACTCTAGTCACTTCCATGATGGATTGTCAAGATGTACATGCACGGCAGTTTGCTCGTCACATAGCACCACTGGTTACATACAAAGCTCTAGAGTCTTTACGGCCAGATAAAAGAAGAAAGATGGATGACCCCGAATGTGACAGGTATAGATGGTTCGACATGAATGATATCACTATTGCCCTGAGCTGATTGTTTATGCCAACTGATCCAGAATGGCCACCATTGATTCATGAATTAATTGAAAAACCAGCAGTGATCACAGACAAGAGGCAGCTTTTAAGCAATTACACAGATACCGGGGAGCCTGATGTGCCGTTCGAGGAAGGCTACAACGTGGATAGGCTGTGGGCCGGCCTTTTGTCTATTAAATCCATTCATCCAAAGATTATTGTCCGTCTGCTTAATCAAATATTTTGCTCAGATATCCCTCGACCGCCCGCGGTCTTGATGACCTTTGCTGCAAATTAACTTCAAGTTTCTCCTCCGATTCATCCCTTGCTCCTCGAGCAATTCTATAAACTCTCCATCACACCCCCGCGTGGGTCATCATTTACTCCATCTTTCATCAATCTATCAACCTTAACACCACCTCCTATTCCTCCCTCTCATTACCTTTTTCTTGAAAATGAAAATGAAAACGCCAAAATTCAAACTTTCCAATCTTTCATCTCCATTGAGGAGACCTCCTATCTTCTTCATGAGTGTGTCCTGACCCGGGGGCCGCTCTTCTAAGATTCATTAGGGGACCTTCCCTACCCCTCCGGTGAGGGGACTCCATCTGTATTTCCTTCTGTACCCATCTTTTCCTCACCTCCTTCATCTTCGTCAAATTCTAGTGATCAGGCTAGTTGCTCTTACTCTTGTGGTTTTAAGACTCATGGGGTAGCTTCACATAAGAGATCCAAGGGTAGGCAGATTCCCCATAGGTTCTTGTTAGAGTTAGCCATCAGATGCCGGGCATGTCTAGCCATTCCCGAGTTTGTGGAGAATCCAATTATCCTACCGGAAGTAGAATATGAGGACACTTGTGTTTTTAATGAGGGTTTTGGTGTTTATGAGATAATGAATGATGAAGACCCTATTGAAGAGGGGGATGAAGGTTATGAAGAATATGAGGACGAGGCTGATACTTTTTCCAGTGGCATAAGAAGACTTGATGAGCCATCAGCCTCAGTAGAAGAACCTACCAAAGAAATAAATCTGGGTACTGAGGAAGACCCTAGGATTGTCCTCATTAGTAAGAACTTTCCTCCCTCCGAAAAGGAGGTGCTCATTTTGGTTCTTCAAGAATACAAGGACACGTTCGCATGGAGTTATGAAGATATGCCTGGACTAGACCCTGCGCTTGTTGAACATCGACTTACGCTTAAACCAGGGGCCATTCCGGTCAAACAGCGGTTGAGACGTTTCCACCCTAATATGGCATTAAAAATGAAAGAAGAGGTCGATAAGCTTTAGAAGGCTAGATTCGTTAGAGTTGTCCTCTATCCCAATTGGGTGGCTAACATCATCCCAGTCATGATGAAAGATGGAAAGGTGCGAATTTGTATAGACTTTCGGGACCTCAACCGCGTGTGTCCTAAAGATGACTTCCCCCTCCCTCATATTGATGTTTTAATTGACAATACGGTAGGATATGAGGCTCTCTCCTTCATGGATGGATTTTCAGGTTATAATCAGATTCGCCTGGCTGAGGAGGATCAAGAGAAAACATCGTTCACTACACCATGGGGAACTTATTGCTATGTGGTCATGCCCTTTGAACTTAAGAATGCTGGAGCCACCTATCAAATGGCTATGATGGTAATTTTTCATGATATGATCCACATTTATATAGAGGTGTACGTTGACGATCTGGTAGTAAAATCAATAACAAGGATTGAGCATCACGGGGTTCTAACTAAAGTCTTGCAAAGAGCGCGGGAGTATCAGCTAAAAATGAATCCCAAGAAGTGCGTGTTTGGTGTTTCATCAGGGAAGTTGCTTGGATTCATCGTAAGTAAGAGGGGTATCGAAATTGATCCCAACAAAGCGAAGGCCATAAGGGAAATGCCTCCTCCCAAGAATTTGAAAGAAGTTCGAGGATTGATCGAGAGGTTGCAATTTATTTGCCGATTTATTTCCCAGCATTCACAAAGATGTAGGCCGTTCTACAAGCTTACTAAGTCGGGAGTCAAGTTTATTTCGGATGACAAATGTCAAGCAGCTTTTGACGGATTGACGGATTATCTCTCAAGTCTTCCTGTCTTGAGGCCGCCAGTTCCAGGCAAACCGCTTGTTCTTTACATTCTGTCCTGGATAACTCTGTAGGCACTGTCCTAGCCCAAGTTGACGAAGAAGGAAAAGAAAGGGCAGCCTACTACTTGTCAAAACTTCTCAACCCCTATGAGCAGAGGTACTCGACCATAGAAAAGACTTGTGCTACTGTAGTCTGGGTATTTCAAAAACTCAAGCATTATTTCTTAGCTCACGAAGTTCATCTCATTGCACGAATGAATCCAATCAAGTTTCTTCTCGAAAAATCCATTCTCACCGATCGATTAGCACGATGGTAAAGGTTCCTTTCACAATTCGATATTATCTACATTCAGCAAAAAGCAATTAAAGGCTATGCCATAGCAGAACATCTTGCTCATCACCCTCTCCCTAGATTTGACCCTGTTCGTTCAGAGTTTCCAGATGAGGAACAAATGTCCGTCAATCAATCCGATTCGATGTGGACATTACATTTTGATGGAGCTTTGAATTCAAAAGGAAAAGGGATTGGCATTGTTCTTCTATCACCGGAGGGTATCACTATTCCGCTCGCCTCTCAGCTTGCATTTCCCGTTACAAATAATATAACTGAGTATGAGGCTCTTCTGGCCGGACTGGAGGCCGCTCATCAATTCGGTGTTACCCAATTGTCGATTGTAGGTGATAGTCAGCTTATTCTTCGCCAGGTGCTCGCCAAGTGCCGTACGCTCAATCCTAAACTCAAACCCTATCAGGAATCGACCTCTGCTTATACCAAGCTTTTCACCAAATTAATCTTCGTTCACGTTCCTCGTGATCATAACATTTTAGCTGACGCTCTTGCTTCTCTTGCATCTTCTTTGGTTTTCCTTCCCGAAAGGGATTCCCATTCTATCATTGTTCACAAGCGGCTCACTCCAGCTATTAAGGATCCAACTTTCCTTAGTGTTAAGGAGGAGGTGCTTGTTGTGCCCCTGTAGTCATTTGAGTCATCATGTGATCAATTAGGTCATTCGACATCAATCTATGATCATATGAGTCATTTGGTATTCTTGGTTTTGATAATGGCTAAACACTATAAGTCATTGTTCTTTTCCACTATCTTATGACTGACATATGTGATGTTTTGTTCATGACAGATATGCACATGAAAGCTCAATGTTACGCCCTCGCACGCGGATCGACCTGCGCGGTCAGGTCGCGGGGATCGAGGGGGCAGCGCCCCTTGCTGGGGTTTCAGGGGGCGGAGCCCCCGGAACAAAATTTGGCTTGAAGACTCAGTAATAAAACTTCAAGACAATCATGGTCGATGCCACAAACATGAACGGGCGGCTAACGGACTCAAACGACGGAGCTGGTGCGGCCAACGGACCGAACCGGGGAGACCCGGGCTCTGCCCAGCTGGCGGTCGACCGCCAACACAGGGGCGGTCCACCGCCCCAGCCAGGGACCTCCCAGCTGCAGGTCTGGCAGCTGGCGGTCGATCGCCAGCCAGTGGCGGTCGACCGGTTTTCCCAGGGATCGCCCGGCTGTATGTGTTTCAGTGACGGTCGACCGCCAGGAGCCTTAGGTCGACCGCCAGCCCCGATGCAGCCTTGTTTGACCTCGAAATCCACCTCGTGGCTAGCCCCTTTCCATGGATTTATTTAATCAAATCTTACCTAATCTTCCATGATTTGTGGATCTGGTCTAGGGGGCATCTATGGACCATTCAAGGGTTATAAAACCAACACTTGAGGGGATGGAAAACCTAATGCTTCAAGGGGTTACAAGGGTGGCTGCAAGGGAGGTTGCAAGAGAGCTTGGAGACGAGCTACTGTTCACGTGAACAGTAGTTCGTGAAGGTGTTCTTCATCCAATCAAAGGGGAATCAAGCTCAAATCAAAGCCAGCAATCTTCAAGGAAGATTACATCAAAGCAAGGCTATCAAAGTGATCCAAAGAAGCCGATTTGATTCAAGTTCTTCAAGGGAAATCATCTTCATCCATTTAAGTTCTTTCAAGTTCATTCAAGGTGATATTTCAAGCATTCAAACTCCTAGAAGCTAAAGAAGCAATCAAGATTCAAGGTAACTTCATCATCTCCTTCATTCATTCAAAGAAGTTCAAAGAGAAGATCAAGAGAGAAGAATTAAAGGAAGAGGTACTGTTCACGTGAACAGTACTCCATGAAGAACATTCATCCAATCAAGGGTGAATCAAGAAGATTGAGTTGAAGCCAAGAGGAGCCTTGTTGCTGATCAACATTCCATACAAGGGCCAATTCATTTTCACTCATAACTCAATCTCTTGTTTTAGTTCATTCACATTTGTTTCATTTTCATTATTGTTTAAACATTGAAAGTGTGATTCGTCCCTACCGGTGGTTAGTAGGAAGGCAATTGGAGGGTGTTCCAATTTGCGGTTGACGTCCCTACCAGGTGGTGAGTAGGAAGGCAATCGGTGGTTTCCGATTTGCGGTTCTGTGCGCTGCACAAGTGAAGCCTCACCGGGTTTTGGTGAGGGGTGGACGTAGGGCTGAGGATTCAGTCCGAACCACCTTAAAAATCCTATCTAGCGTGGTTTGCTTGTGTGATTGAATCGTTCTAGGTGCATGCTTAGGATCGAATTATTATATATCTTGCTTATCTTGCTAAGTGAATCATAGCATACTTGGAAGCTAGTTTCTATTCCGCTGTAATTCATTTTAACTAGCTGTTTAGAGGGCCGCATTGCGAAAAGTGGGGCTGATCTATTCACCCCTCCCCTCTAGATCTACTGTCCACTACACAACAGTGCTTAGGAAGGTTAAACAAGGAGGAGTCATTGAGAATAAGGAGGTCATGCTATTGGATTTAGAAGAAGAATTGAATGATGAAGAAAAGCCATGGTATTACGAGATTGCTAAGCATTGCCAGAATCAATCCTATCCCGAGGAGGCCACGGTTGAAGAAAAGAAAGCCATTCGAAGAGTTGCTCAGCGATACACCCTGGTTGTAGGTGTGCTCTACAGAAGGGGCCTCACCGGAGTTTTATTAAGGTGCCTAGATGATGATGAATTTTGGAAGGTCATGGAAGAGGCACATTCAGGAGTGTGTGGTGGTCATGTCAATAGCCAGATGCTGGCTAAGAAAATCCTTAGGTTAGGTTTCTATTGGCCCACTCTAGAAGAGGATTGTTCCATCTATGTTCGAAGGTGTGTTAAATCCCAACTGCACGCCGATAAAGTTCATTCTCCTGCTTCTTCACTATATCCTGTGTCCTCCCCATGGGCTTTCGATGTCATTGGACCCCTTGGTGATCCGAACCTCCTCACAAGACCAAAGTCATTTATACTCCACGGAGTACTTCACCAAGTGGGCGGAAGCGGAAGCTTACGTGGAGATAAAAGCGGCAACCATCTACAAATTTATAATGAAGAACATCATCACAAGGTTCAGCATCCCAAGTACCATCGTCACCGACAATGGGCCTCAATTCATCACTCAGGAGCTTCAGGACCTCTGCAACAGGTATAACATTGCATTGCACCATTCATCTCCTTATTATCCGCAGGGCAATGGCCAAGTAGAGGCAACTAACAAAACTTTGATCAAGATTATTAAGAAAACATGTGAGGCCACTAAATTTGTGGATTGGCCAGAAAAAATGGTTGAAGCTCTTTGGGCCTATCGCACTTCCATTCGTAACCCTATCAGGCAGACCCCTTTTACCCTTATGGAATGGAGGCGGTAGTCCCTTACAAGCTTCTTATCCCTTCCCTTAGGGTACAATTGGACAAGGAGCTCCCCATTGATGAGCGTCGCAAATCACTCTTCGCTCAGTTGGAACTCCTAGACGAGAAGCGTCTGGCCGCCACTGAGCATGCACGTATTTATCAAAACAGGCTTTCACGTTTTTACCCAAAGAAAGTAATTGAGAGAAAATGCAAAATTATTGAAATGGTAATTAAAAGAATCTTCGTAAAACCCGGAGGGCCTCGTTCAAAACTTCAACCTAACTGGGAAGGGCCCTTCGTCATAAAAGATGTTTATCCTGGCAACGCTTACAAATTAACTAATGCTGAAGGTGAAGACCTGCCTCACCCCTGGAATGGTCTTTGCTTGAAGAAATACTACCCCTAAAAAAAAGAAAAGAAAAAAAATCAAGAAGCAAATCAAAAAATCAAAAATCAAAATTTTGTAGGCTAGCACGGTACATAGGCTGCGAGTCCGAAAAATCAAAAGCCTTAATTCATTCTTCAATCTTGATGGTTTAACTCTGGGGTCAACTCCCGCACACACTACACACTTTATTTTTAAACTCGAGCGGCCCAGAATTTGAGGAAAGTCTAGACCCAAACTAAGAGTGTACGAACCTTACCTATTCTCTTCTCTTCGGCTCATGAGAGGGAGTACGAGTCAGGGAATACTAACCAAACCTGTCCGCCGCCCTAGTAGGTGGAAGTCAGGGCCCAAAAGGGAACAAAATGCTTAAAGCCCAAGTACAATTAGGTTTCTATCTGTTAAAGAAGAAAAAGAAAAGAAAAGAAAGTTCCCGAAAAAGTATGTCATGAGGGTAAAGTCCCCGCAGGGAAAACCCTGGTCGTAAGCATGTATGAATAAGGGCAAAAAGAGCAACAAAATTCCCCTAAGCCAAAGACCGAATCCCAACGGGTATTAGGACAGAGAAGGAAAGTTTCCTCGTCCCCGGAAACCTCCCGTGAGCTTCCTTAACTTATTCTTCTCTTCTCCGTCCATGGTGGGTTATAAGCTCAAAAGCATGGCGAAGACTGACTAAGAAGGATGGGCCGTAAGAGAATATGAGTAAAAGCATAAGTATTTAAGCACGTTGACCCTTTGTTAAACCTTTAAAGAAAGATTAATGAATTCAAGATGGTGATTGTGTAAGGTTTAAGGCCATGCTGTATCCAGTCCCATTAAAAGGAAGAATGGTTTTTCATAAAAAATAACGCCCGCTGGGCAGGCGTCTTTTTCATGATACGCGACTCTTCTAAGGCCGTCATTTCCAAAAAAAAATAAACATAAATAAAATTGATCTTTTAATTCACGCCCTTTATGGGGGCGTCATTTAACAAATTCACGGCTCTAAATATGTCATCTTTTTTTATGATAAAAATAAAAAAATGTTTTTTTCTAAATAAACGCCTTTCACTTCGGCGTCAATTCCACAATCAACGCCCGTTTACGAGGGCGTCATTTTCAAAATACAAAATAAAAAAAATAATATAACAGAAAATCAAGCCTGCTGCTGCTCATCTCATATGCTTGATTGCATCTTCGTGTGGACATCTTTTATTTTAAAGATGACATTTGTTTGCTTGCATGTTGCATTACCTTATATATTTTCATTATCCGCCTTTATTAATTAGAGGTTGGGCCCCTTCACCCGTCAACAAGGTCAAAGAAGAGACAACCCCTTACTTATTGAGCAAGGGGCTAAGCCGGACAGATGGATTAATCTGTTTGTTTAAGCTACAGACACAGGGCAAGAAGAAAGACAAAGAAAGGAAGAAACAAGGCAAGTACACAAGTCCACAAGTGCTCAAAGTAACTCAGGTAACAAAAATTTTAATTTCATATATATATATCAATGAATATCTGAGTACAGGTGTGAGGGTGGAGGGGTACAAGTAAGTCTCTCTCAACTCTCGCCTCCACTCTCCTCTCTCCTACTCTCTACCTCACTATCGTCGTCCCGACGAGGCGCTCGAGGAGGGCGCATGGACCCCCGAGAAGTAGCTGGAGCTCGAGCCTGCCCCTCCGCCTCGCTCCTCTGTCGAAGAGAGGAACCCGCTACGAAGGTGGAACTGGTGAACGCGTACCCCAAAGCTCTCGCTCGGTGTCGGCCTCGCTGGAGGCACTCCTCTGTCGCTCGCAGCCGCTCCTGAGTCACGGCTAGCTGAGCCCTCAAGTCTGCGAGCTCCCACTCGCATGCTGCACGCTCCTCTCGCTCCCGAGCGTGCTCCCTACGCTCCATCTCGAGGGCAACTCTCAGCTCTGCCACGTCCTGAGGTAGCTCCTCTCGCCGCCTCAAGGCCCTCTCCAGCTCCGTGACTCGCTGATCATGGATGGTTAGCTCCGTCCCAGCAAGTGCAGCCTGGGTAAGTGCCGCCTGTAACTCGGAGGTCTGCAATCAATTAAATGAATCATCAGTTATACATTTAATTAAATAATTCATGTAATAAGCAAATGAAATAAAATCTTTTTTAAGTCACCCGGGTAGTCATCGCGCGACGTCCTGCCTCGATGCAGGCGTGCGAGGCTCGGAGCTCCTTAGTCTGTAAAACACAAATTTTCATCAGCAACTAATAACATGTAATTAAATGCAAAGCTGAAGTTTCAGTTTAAATTTACCCGTGTGGCGAGGTCGCGCTCTGGCGCCTCAACACGTGCCACCGCTCCAGCCAGCTGCTCCGCTAGTGCAGTCATCTCTGCACTAGGCCCCCTCGAGCTGGAGGCTCCTCCCGTCTCTCTCATCACCGCTCCTTGCTGGGCACGCTGCATTCATTGAGATTGTCAGTGGCTGACCAATAATAATTCAGGAAATCATTTGCATATAATTTAAACACTCACCAGAGTCTGTAGGTCTGCCCATGTGGTAGCCAGCTGGGCCTCTAGGCTATGGAGATAGGCTTGCATGTCCATCACCGCTATGTCCCGTGCATCCTGCATTCATCATACATATCAGTCACACAATAGATATATAACATTTACATTTAATTGAAAAAAAGAAAAGTGCATTCATACATACCCCTAAGACCCTCATCTGGGGTCGGCCGACGTAAACCTCCCAGTAACGCTGGAGGTACTCGAAACTATCTGTCGCATGTGAGGTGACTCGGGTCCCGCCACGCTACCAGTCGGCATACTGGTCAGGGAACCGAGTTCTCCAGTCGATCGCATTTGTGCGACCGCGTGTCTTCTTGCCTATCCCTTGGGGCTCTCCTACCTCGACCCACTCCTGGTGTAGGCCGAGGGTCCTCATCACCAGCCTTAACCGTAACGGCTCAATCTCGTTCAGGCAATGAACCGAAAGCTCGTGCCCAAAGCGAGGTCGGCCCGCTACGACCCAGGGCTGGCCCTCGTCGGTCATCCCCTCATAGGGTCTCCACGCCACCTGCATTCACAAACATGCATCATATCCCATCATTTCATACATATTTCATAAAATAAAAATTTGCATCATGTTTAGCATGCATACCAGTGAGGTAGGGTAGTCACGGAACTCCCTCCGTAGAACTCGCAGCTCGTAGGCGAGTGGCACACCTGTCACGATAGTCAGCCAACGACGTGCTAGAGGGAAGGATCCCTCATCTCTGGGTCGAGGGTCGACACGCCCCATCGGCTTGTATAAGTGGCTCCATATCTGCATCCATGCATTGCATTAATAAAGCATTCACAAACATTTAAGAAAAGAAAAGAAAAAAAAAGAAAAAAATGCATATCTGAAGAAAAGGAGAGAACCCGCTGATAGTCGTCTCTCGACCTGTCACTGTGGACAAGTCGGCCATCAAGTGCGCCAGCAACGCTGCTCCCCAAGCGTATCTGCCGACGCCCTCTAAGTCCTCAAGAATTCCTAGGAATCGGCAGTTGATAATGTCGCCCTTCATGTCGAGTAATAACCTCCCGAGCATCAGGAATAGAAACCTCCTCAAATCTCGATCTGCTCTCTCTCTATCTGTTGGGTCCTGACAATAGGTGGCCCTAGCCCCATCAAATCAACCTCTGTGAGAACTGCTCTGTAGACTCCTTCGACCTCCGCCAAGAATCACCCAACCCCATAGCAATAGTAAAATCGGTGCGGTAGATGGTCCTACACTCACTCGGCGTCTCATAGATTGTCTCTAACCCTAGCAACCTCTGGGTCAGCTCACTGTAGTCAGGTAGGGTGATCCCGCTCACAGCCTCGCCGTCCACCCTCAGCCCGGTGATCCTAGCAACATCCTCTAGGCTAGGAACCATGTGACTACATGGCATCAGGAATGCCCGGCTAGTCCTATCCCATCTCTCCCTAAGCACCTGGATCAGGGGTAGGTCAGGTCTCATAGGCTCTATGCGAAGAAAGGGTCCGAACCCCATGGCATCTACCCTATCCCTCTAGAAGTTTGGAAGCCCGTAATAAGCTGCTCGAACTTGGACCCAGGATATACGAGTCCTCCTCAACCCCTGCAAGCAACAAAAGAACATTTTCACTTTATTTTTATATAAGTTTATCATGTGGATATTCATCGGTTGTTTCAATTTACCCTCTGTTATAATTGACGACCCATCATAGGTCGTGACTTATTCAATTGACGCCCCTGAGGGAGGCGTTGTTTCAAAATGGGTTTTTGGTGATTTCATGCGTAATTTGAATTGACGACCACCCCTGGTTCGTTGTTTGTTAATGTAACGCCCCTGTGGGGGGCGCTGTTTTGAAGTTAATTTCCAATTTTAAAATGATAATTATGATAATTTTAAATTGACGACCAACACCTGGGTCGTTATTTATTTAAGTGACACCCCTCAGGGGGACGTTGTTTTGCAAGTAAGTTTCTCTCCTATACCATGATCGTGAAAGTGTTTTTAATTGACGGCCACCCCTTGGTTGTCGTTTGATGAATTAACGTCCCGGCGGGGGGCGTTGTTTTTTGTGGGTTTTAATCTACTAGTACACGAAATAAAATGAAACAGAATTATAAATAACAGAAATGGCATAAAAATTAACAGCAAATGATAAATTTTTAAAATGACGACATGCTGCAGGGCGTGGTTTCATGAATTATCATTTTCAGAAAAATAAAAACAATTTTAATTGACGACCCAGGGAGGGTCGTTGTTTTAATTGACGGCACCCACTGGGGCGTCATTTGACTGTGTCACTGGTTTTCCCTTCACCGAGGGCTATGGAGATTGATGGAAATAAAAAAATTAAATAAATAAAAAAAATGGGACTTAGGGTAGGGCACCTACCTTGCTTCGTTTGGGCGTTAGAAGCCCTCCCCGGAGAGGCCGTTGTGGTTGCCGTGGCCGCCGTGGTCTGCCGGGAGGAGGAATCACCGCCGCCACCGGTGGCTCCCCTTCTTCTTCTTCATCTCCTCCTTCTCCTCCCTCTTCTTCTTCTTCACCATCGTCGTCTTCCTCGTCGTCTTCTTCATCATCATCTTCGCCTTCATCTTCATCTTCACCATCTTCTTATTCGGTTGCACCGCCGTGCTCCACCACCGGCGCTTCTTCGGTCGGTGGTACGTCTTCGACCGCCGCAGGAGCCTCCTCACCAGCGTGTTCGTTGTCACCGAGGTCCACGACGTCAGGGGCAGTGACCCTCTGCCACTTGAGAGCGCCTCCAGCCATAGGTTCGAGAGTAGAGAGAGAAATGAGAGAGTTGGGTTAGAAAGAGGGAGGGGCTCAGTTAGGGTTTGTGAGGTAAAGAAGAAAAGGAGACGAAGGAAGGACGAGAAGGAGGGAAAAGGGGTTTAACGGTCGAAAGGAATTGACGCCCTAAGTGAGGTCGCCGTTATGTTAATTGACGGTCTGAGGCGAGGCATGGTTTCGTGATTTGACGACCCGAGGCTAGCCGTCATTTATATTTGCATGGGAACTTGTAACCGTCGTCAGGCACATTAATGGGAAAGTGATTGATGTGATCGATCATCATGATTGCTGTTTATAATTGACGACGTTGTGAGCATGCGTCCATTTATTAAGGAAGGACGTGTGTGAAGGCGTCATTTTTATGAAATTGAGGAATTATTTTGAAAATATTTTAAGGAATTCAAAGCGATTAACGTCTTTCGTTGATGCGCGAATTAATAGACGCCTGTTTGAATAAGCGTCAATTATGATTTATCTATTTTTCAAGAAGTTGATTAAATTAAATGGACGACGTGTGATAAGGCGCGTGTTGAGGAATTGACGCCATTATTGAGGGCACGTCTCAGAACAGAAAGCCCGAGGCTTCGTTTTATCAGACAGAATCATTGAATTAGAAGACAGAATCATGTGTAACATGTTATTTTGGCTCAATTAAAGAAACAAATCCTTATATTTCATAAGAATCATTGTTACATTTACTAAGCCACTGTGGGCCTTATTTTCCTAAGTGCTATTACATAAGATTTGCATTTGTTCTCTTCTTCTTCAACATATGTCTTGGACCTGTGGAGAAGTCCAACCTTCCATTGAGCCATGATTGTTTTGACTTCTTCTTGATCTCCACTTGAGCCTAGTTCCCTCCTCTTAAGTGGTGGAAGGTGAGAAGGTTCTTCAAAAGACTGCCGAGGTAATCCAAGCTGTGGGAGGCACCGATGAGCATTGTAGAGGACGAAGTCATTCCCGCCAATCAATCGAAGCTCTATGCCGGAGGAGAGTCTTGAGCGAAGTTCTTAGGTCTTTAGAAACCCCGGTGTACAAGTGAAGCCGCTCTTGGGCATTGTCTTGAAGTAGTCCCTCCATTCACTTCTTTTCTTGAGCTTCGGCACCCGATTAGTCACTCTCTCACATAGGCCTAGAGAATCCGCCATATATCAAAGAGGGCTTTTTGAGAAGATCTTTGAGGCCGATTGAGTTTCTTGGCATGGGTCAAACTTTAGGTGGAAGTCCACCCAACAAGAAAGGAGTAGCATTGACCCATAGAGAGGCCGCCCCAAGGAAGCCGATGTGAGCCCATTATATAGGTTGGCTAGTACCGTCGGTCCTATTCTTTTGCCTTCCCATATGCTAGCTATGGTGCTTAAGTGGCATTCTTCTAAGTGGTCTTCTATTGAAGGGAAGAGGAGAGCTCCAACTATGCATTGTGTAAAGCCTTTCATCACTCTCTCCAATAAGTCTTCCTCCTCTTGTGCTTTGTCCATGTTCTTATATACCCATGAAGCTAATTTCAAGAAATTAATTCCTTTGTGGGCTTTAATTTGATTCACTAGATTTGGGTTTGGTATAAGGCTAGTAAGCATGTCATGAGCATTTATTGGTTTAATCATGCTAGCCATCCTTGATTCTTCTCCTTGTTTCATCTTTCTTAATCCAAAGAGCATCTCTACTTCCTCTAAGAGAATGGTGGCTTCAAAGGTGGGAAAGAGGAAAGTATGAGTGTTTGGGTGCCATAATTCTGTTAATGCTCCTATGGAGGCCCAATCTAAGTGTATTTCATCATAATGGGTAGCATGGGTTATAAGGCCTAGAAGGTGCCATCTACTAAGAAAAGATCTCATGTCCAAAGAGAGTTTAGAGAGTAGTAAGGGAAGCCACTTAATTTTTAAGAATCTCCTTGGTCCTGGTACATTTGGGTAGTCCTGAAAAATATAAAAAGAAGAAAGAAGAATAAGAGAATGTAATCATAGTTTTTTTTAAACAGAGAAGAGAAGAGGAAGGATGTAATAACAGAAGCTTGAATTAAAAATAGACTTACTTGGTCTTTGGCTATCCTCCCGCTAACATGGCCTACAACTTCAGAAATCCTAGGAAAGCTCATCCTGGACTTCTTTGAAGATCCCTGCATAAGCATCCAGTCAATCTTATTCTTCTTTCAGTTGATGGAGAGGTCCCTCTGGTCTCTGTTTTTGAGGGCTCGATTGCTGTAGCGTTAAGTTGTTGTGATGACTTCGATATAGCAGAGGATGCATCCTTTTATAATGATTCGGGACATCAGTTTGAGTTCGAGTTCGAATCAGTCGATGGAGGTTTGATTCCAAGTAGGGAATGGAGCGCCAGTAAGATAGTTAATTGACGACATATATCTTGGCGTCATTTAGTTGATTGACGACATTATCAATGTCGTCATTTATTTAGCGCCTCTCTTGAGGACGTCAGTTTCAGTCCGATTCCAAGTGTAATGGTACTTTTAATTAACGCCCCAATGACCGTCGTCATTTGTGCTTTGGACGCCTCTGCAAAGGGTCGTCATTTCTTGAGCTTACAATTTTGAATTGCTTTATAGCATGATGATCCTTCATGAACTTAAGTGCTATTATATCTTGATGAAGTTTATTATGTCATGCACTTATGATCATACTTTGAGCTTATTGAGCTTATGATCTTTATTAAGCTGATGATTCTTTACTGAGCTAATAATTTTTTAGCATAGAAAAGCGCAGATTACGCAGATCTTGAAACGACTGGATTTCTTCTGCTGGTAACATCATTCCATCCTTGTATCTCTTATGTATGCATTCTTACTATATGATATTTACGCTATTATATCATATCAAGGACCTTGTGGTTCTGATGAACCTGGAATTTGAGTTCCCCTCCATCAAAAATAGTGATAATTCCAGGCGAGCCTTGATTACACGGATAGGCCGTTGGGTCATCTAAGATTTGGGACGACGGTTCCACTTTCTGAGTTGATGCGTGGATAAACGGGGTTCGGCTTAGTGTCAGCTTAGAGATCTGGATTCCTGACCGAATCTCGATGGTTTAGCAACATTATCCTTGATTATCTTCTATTTTAGTTTGTTTTAATTTGTCTTTTAGCCCAGCATGCATCATGTAGGACTTTGATCTTTAATAATGAAAATCCTCATATTACGCCAATAATGAAGGTCACTCTCTCTTAATGGAGTTGACATGAGATATTCCATTCCAAATCAAGTACTTTATTCTCCTTGAAGCCGCTCAGGCTGGTTCCTTGAAAGCATTAATTCGCTGGTTCGTTATCTCAATTCATTTTGTTTTTCTGCAAATCTACCTTGGTTGTAGCACGTCCACATTGGCTGGTAACCGCTCTCCAATGGTGTTTTTCCTTCCGTGCCCTCGCGCACATTTAGTTCTTTAAGATTAGTTCCTTCATCCAGCTAATCATTGCTTCCTTGTAATCATCCAAAGTTGTTTCATTTAGAATTCTGGAAAGATTTCCAACGCTTAGTGTCGGAGGCGTGTCACATCACACCTTGGCATCTACTTATCAGTTCGTTCTCACTCCATTCCGCTCGTTACACTTTCGCTTCATTCCGTGTCACTCCCTTGCAAAGCAGACGCCAAGGCGGGGCAGCTGTAGACATACCAAAATCGATACTATGTTGAGAAATTTCATGTCACCATGTGACGCCCCAAAGTGGACTTCAATATTGGCTTAATATGAAGTTTTTCTAATTTCTCCATATTTAATTATGATTTCTTAGCTTTTTAGTTTAATAATTGAAATTAACGCTTATGGGAAAGGCATCATTTAATTAACTACTTAATTAGGGGCGTTTTCCATAAATGGACGACTGTTCAAACGGTCGTCGATTCCTGGATTTTACAAATTCTAACGAAAATAAAACTCAAAGAATTGACGTCCTAAGAACCGGTGTTGATTAATTAACGCCCATTCAAACAGGCATCCTTTGACAATTTTAAATAAGGAAAGTTCTTTATTTCTATAATTAAATTCAGGATTTGACGACGGTGTGACTGCCGTCATTTCAATTGACGCCCCTAGTCAGGTCGTCATTTTCACTTCCGTCTCCCTTTCGCCTGCTTCTTTCCAGTAATGATCCTTTCCCCACTTTACACCTTGTGTTCGATTGGGAAGAAGGTTCCTTATTAGAGATTCATTACCTTCCAAGGATTTTTTGGCTATAAATACCACTTGAATCTCCCTCGCGCGAAGGAGGATAAAAAGAGAAGACGAAAAGAGAGGATAAAAAGAGAAGAAGGAATAGAGGAAAAAAGAGAGAGAACAGAAAGAAAAAGAAGAAAAAAATAGAGAGAACACATCACAGAGGGAAGAGTTTTCGTTTGTTTTGCAGGTTTAATCTTTTTCCAAAGCTCCTTTCTCTGGTGTTCTCCCCCCCCCCCCACAAGCGGCGTTTCCATTGTGGTTTCGTCATCCTGCCGCAACAACGGCAGCTGAAGCTTTTGTTCTTTCTTCCCTTTACTGCTGCACACACAGCAGAAAGGACACTCTACCTTTAGCTTTTATTTTTATCATAACACTCATCACTCTCTAGTTGTTCTACTAGAGATCTTCCCAACACGTTAATATTGCTTTGCATCATACTACATCTTGTTTTGCATATCATCCATCATCCCATACCTTATTACTCCCCTTAGGGGTTTCAAACAAAAACACACAAGGTGTGTGTTCATGCTTAATTTGATTGATTTCATACTTTTAGAGTGTTGATACTACACACTTTGGCTAATCCACATCTTTATTTATTTTTTGTGTGTGTTTCTTGCAAGGGTAATCAAGCTACAAACCCCCTTCGTCGGCCGACCGATAGAAGGAGGAAAGAAGAACTTACAATCTCACCCACTTCATACAAGGTACAAGCGATCATCTTCTTTCTTTGAGGTAACCCCTCTGGCGACCACCCTCCATAGACCATCTCATGCTCATCCCCTTTTCCTTCATATCCCACATATTCTAGCATAATTATCCACCCTTAATTGTTATTTTGCTTTCCTTTTAAAAATGTGTATGTGACACGTTCACACTACTAACAAAGTACTAAATGAAGTTATTAATTGCAGTGAACAAGAGATTGCAAGTTATGAAATAAATATTGCATCACTAAAAATTGAGATTCATGATGTGAAAGCTTCTCTGTCTAAATTTGTTAGTGGGCAAGAAAATCTGGATAAGTTGCTAGGAGTCAAGGTTAACTTTGGGAAGGAAGGGCTGGGCTACAATAATGTTAATAAGAAAGTTTTTAATAACAAGCTAATGACATCGTTTGTCACTGCATCAAACGTAGCCACCACGTCAAAAGATAAATAGCCCATTGTTCAGAAAACTCAGAAATAAACTGATATTCAGAAACAAGCTGAAAAGGTGGAAAAGTATGTTCATGTGAAGAATAAGCAAATAAACAATCATGCTGATGTTGTGCATGTGATACAAAACCTAAACACACACACACATGCACATAAAAAGAAAATGCCATGCCACTATTGTCATAGATTTGGTCATGTGATGCATGAGTGTAGGTTGATGGAACAAGATGACATAAATGCAAGTGCAAAGCATGCTAGGAATTCTCATGAAAGATATCATGCACTTAAGAAAAAAAGAATTTACTGTTCCTATTGTGATAAGGGAGGTCACATTACAGCTAACTATTGGCATGCTCAAAAGAAAAAGGTCAATTCTAAATTTGTCAAGTTTTGGGCAAAACAAAATGCCTTTGGTAGACATAAATCTATTTTTAAAGAAAACTCTCTTGCATGTTCTAATTGTGGTAAGCCAGGCCATCAAGCCTATGAATGCTGGTCTGCTAAAAGTAAACGCAAGTTTCATTCTCATTATGTAAATCCTCATGAGAACCAACATGTTGTATATTTCAATTGTAGTAAGCCAAGCCATAGGGCCATGGACTGTTGGCATGCTCAGAGAAATAGATTTAATTCTGAATTTGGTAAATTCCCTATAAACAAAAAAGTTTTTGATAGGAATAAATCTGGTTTAAAAAAAAATTCATTACATGTTTCAAATGTGGAAAGCCAGGCCACAGGGCTACAACCTGTTGGCTAGCCGGTTATAATAAACAGGCTGGCTTCGGTAAACATAATCTTAATTCTGTTAACAGAAATTTTCATTCAAAAACACATAGATTTCATGACAACAGTAATTTGCATAAAAAGAATTTGAAATCTGCTGCATCATGCCATTATTTTGGTTAGATAGGTCATTCAATGAATAATTGTTACTTGTTGAGATCTGATGACCTTCATGCACAAAAAATGTTTAGAACACCTGCTAAAGGTGTCTCTATTACTTCAGGACCCAAGACATCTTGGGTACCTACTAGTGTAAAATAAGGAATTACTTTGAAGGTGTGCCTTGTGACTGAGGAATAAAAGGGGGTAAATAAATCAAGGCACCCTAGTATGAAAATCCCATTTCTGCACTTTTCAGGTAACATTCTTGCATTCTTCATGCTTGTTTATTTGAATTCTTCAGAAATCTCATTCGATGCATTTCATGCTCACGTTGTTAAATAAAATCTCATGCATACATGTTCCTAACCGCTTTATCATGTGCACTGCACAATCTGAGCTTCTTCATATATTGAGCCGTGTGTGTGTAATTTCTTTGAAAATGTGTTGAGTTCATCCTTTCATCTGCATACATTAATGTTTTGACACTTGTTTGTGCACAAAGAGAAGGTTATAAACTCATGAGCATAGTCTACAATTTTGTGCATATGTGTGAATTGCATATGTCAATTGATTACTTACACGTCCGTTTGACATACAGTCATTCAAAATCTGATGCATTTAGGACTGTGTTGGTACTGCGTTGTTATGCATGACCACCATGGTATATAAAATGGTAAGTTACTATAGGGCAGATGAAATCTATCTAGAGGTTCTTATTATGTGTGAGGTGGTCTTTTAGACCAAGTCCTCTGCCTAGTACCGTGGGTCATGTTGCATATACGGCAGTCTGAATAATCATGTGCATGAGTCATAAAATCACATGATCAGTCTTCATTGCATATAATGCATTAAGTCAGGGGGAGTGTGTCAAAGGAGATATTGTATCTCACGCATATCTTGATAAAATTCAAAACGAGGTGATTCACTACATATAGACAGGCGAAGCATTTTGTCATTAGTCTATCACTGCCTGAATTTTCACTATCTGCATTTTGACTGCCTCTGAATTATTCATCATCTGAACTCTCACTTGTCTTGAATCTGGAATCTTTGTCTGCTACTCCTTAATTTGCTGAAGGAGAGCTTCACTTGAATTCTATCAATTCTGATTTTCATTGCATATCATCTTTTTTGAAAATACCAAAAAGATAGAATGATTGCTTAAATCCAATAGAACATTTTTATTGCATCTCTGTCCAGTTCGGTCGACCAACATTTCCTATTCTGGTCAACTGTCGCTCAGAGTTCTCATCTGAATAACTGATGTTTTGCAATCCAATTGCTTTGTTGACATTTATGTCAATTCTGTCTTAAGCTGGTATGTCACTGATCTCAATTCACTGAACTTACTGAGTATTGAACATTCATTTTGCTCCCAGCTCACTAATTTCAAATCCGTCTGAATCAATTATTCTGCTGAACAGTTGGTTTCAAGTTTCATTGGCTGCTATTGAAAACTATTGAATGCTCTATTAAATTTCGTTATAGACTTGAAATTCATTTTGCTATTCTCTACACGAAATGTATTGAAATCTCTGATCATGTGTTTGGAATACTTGCCATTCCTATTATTGTTTCTGAACTATCTGAACTTCAGGAAGACTTCAATCTATATACCTTGCTCATAAATATGAAAAAGTCAATTCAAAGAGGAATCTTCTATTATACAATTTTATGAATGTCTGAAAGATCAAATTGGTTTAAATTTAATGTATCACATTGAGGTTGGTTATAATTACCTTGAAAATATCTGAATCAACTTTAATAAACCTTAACCAACTGGCTCATGTTAAATCTTGTCAAATCTTCTAAAATCATAAA
Organism: Amorphophallus konjac; assembly: GCA_022559845.1. Taxonomy (NCBI): domain Eukaryota; kingdom Viridiplantae; phylum Streptophyta; class Magnoliopsida; order Alismatales; family Araceae; genus Amorphophallus; species Amorphophallus konjac. The sequence goes on from CM040121.1 coordinate 373,953,091, forward strand.
ATGTTGAAATCATGACTTTATTTGGCTGAAATACATGAAATCTGTATTGTCTTTAAACATCTGAACTTTCTGAAAATGTCCAAGGGTCAAATCTGGTAAATCTTGCAAGAGCATTGACTTTGGTCACTAAGCAACACATGTCCAAAGGACTGTGTCATGAGGTGTCTTAGTTAACTCTGCTTAAATTCATTGAAAAACAGGCAGAGCAATGGCTGACACACTAAGAAACATATCTCACTCATCAAAGAAATGAGATAAGGTATGTCATGAGGTGAAAAGTTAACTCTGTTTAATTTTAAAGCATGAATGTTAGTCACACTAAGTACTTAGGGATATTGGCGTCTAAACAATGTATATCCTTTAGCTACAATGTGTGCACTGAACTAGATTACTCATAAGATTTAAAAGCAAATTTTTTTTGCTTGATTAACTGAAAAATTTGAAAAAGAATGCAAAGAATAAATTGCTATAACCCTTGATAAAATCAAATAGTTCCATGAATGTTTAACCTCAATACTTATGAGTGTAATTCCTAAAGAAGTCATTAAAATTGATTGAGTATGATGAAGGGAGATTAATAAAGATGTTAATATGAGTTTTGGTTCAATTTTATTAAATCTTGATTTCAGATATGAGTATATAACTTTATTGTCAAACCATATATACGTCATCTTTAAACCATGCAGTCCAATAAAGTTCATTCATAAGCCTTTATAATGGGAGACTCTGAAAAATTTCCTATATTTAGATTTATGAAAATGGTATGCTCTTTGAAAATCTTGCTGAATGTGTTTAACTCTCACTCTTCTTGAGACTTTCAGAATGTGCTTAATTCTTATTGCTCTCATTTGATCTTACAGTTAAATCAATCTGTCTTGATTGTCCACTCAAAATATCCCTGTGGTTCACCATTCATTCATTTCCTTCGACTCCATCTGCTCTGAAGATACACAGAACCATCTGTTCAGGGGGAGTTTCCTTGTCAGTGAATCATATTGTATACTAATTCATAAAGTGGCAGATCATGTCAACATCCTTCATGCTCCTCTTTTTTTGCTGCTATCAAAGGGGGAGAATTTGAGTGAGTCATTGGTATATTTTTTGAGGTTTGACTATGGATTGATTGTCTCTGTTTGTTGGTATATTTTCTGTTGGCATACTTCATCATAGTCTAAGCCACTCCATGTTCATACTGGCATGTTCATCATGATGAATTTATGCAATGACTCATAATATTGCCATCATCAAAAAGGGGGAGATTGTTGTCCCTGTGGTTTTGAAGTTTTGATGATGACAAATATTATGACTTATTATGTATTCTTGATGACATGATTTTGATGGCTTTAGTACTATATTTCATCATCTTTATAGAGTAGTATAAGAAACAAGATAAGGTCTTTGATAGCTAAGGTTGGTGTTAGTATATAGATTCACTAACTAAGCTCGATGCCACTTTGATCAACTAAAAATGTCTTGATCAACAGTACGTAACGTCGGTGCACATTTCGTGTGTCTTCATATAAAGTCGATGCATATCCCTCTGGACTGCAACAAGGTCGATGCATTCTTTTTTGTCTTGTGCATTCAAGTCTATGTACATTCTACCCTTGGGCTATACAAGGTCGGTGCTAGTTGCACCTTCTGCAGACAAGGTCGGTGCACACATCTGCCCAGGCATATGAAGTCAGTGCAAGTTCTTATTTGTGCCATTCACAGTCGGTGCATGTCCTAGCATAAGGTCAGTGCATGTTGTTCCTTTTATGATACAATGTCGGTGAACATTTAGTGCTGAGCTTGTTAGAGTCTGTGGAGAGTCTGTGTTAGCCGTTTAAGCATCGACGCACATCCTGCATCAAGCACACAAAGGTCAGTGCACATACTATTGAAGTCTGTGCACATGCGATTTGAGGTCCGAGCACATCTGCTAGGATAGGTCTGAGCACATTCGCATTGACACCATTAAGTCTGTGCTAGCCCAGTGGTTCACGCATGTAAAGTCAGTGCATGTTTTACTGCTATGCATTATGGGTCTGTGCATGTTTTACACTCAGCATAACCAAGTCGATGCACATATGTCATCTTGCATTGTGAAGTCTGTGCACACACTGTAGCAGTCGATGCACATATGGCATCTTGCATACTGAAGGTCTGTGCATACACTATAGCAGGTCGATGCACTCTTTAGTTCAACACATAAGAGGTCTGTGCATACCTTCCTATATGCATATCAAAGTATGTGCATACCTTGCATATACCATATTATGTCAGTGAAAACTTCTTTCTATACCATATGACCAATCACAAAGTGCTTGATGAAATTTTCTTGTGACTAACAGGATTATAAAAGCACGTGAGCTCCAACTGAAGTAGGCACGTGTTCCCCGAAGGCTGGAAGTTGGCACGTGATCCAAGATAATGAGTGAGCTAGTGATCCTGACACGTGGACAGATGAGGACTAGATCTGCATTAGCATTTGGGCGGGAAACATGGTACCCACATGCCCACCATCTGCCTATAAAGAGGGATCGAAGGCTGGGAGAGAGGGTAGCCGAGGATAGAGAAAGAAATAGAGCAGAAGAGAGGACAGCTAGTGAGCTCGTGACAAGAAGAAAGGTGTAGCAGTGAGATCTAAGGAAGAAGAAGAATTTCGAGACAGAGAAGATAGGCGAGAGGAGCAGATCGTGAGAGAAGTAGAAGTTTGTGAGTTAAGTTACAGCCATTTGTGTACGTGAAGAAAAAGAAAGGTGCAGCAATGAGATCTAAGGAAGATGAAGAATTTCGTGAGAAGAGGAAAGAGTGTGCAGCCTGTGCTAATATTGAAGATCTGCCATCCGTTGGTTCCTGGATCAGGTCCAGACCAACTTGCTCCTACGAGAGCTACATTCTTTTTAGTTTTCTATTTGTTCTATTTTTCTTTTACAGATTTTCTCATGTTCACTTTGTTCTGCCGATTCTCTGGCTCGAGTTCAGGTTCCTCCTGAGGATTCAAGAGAAGGGAGATTTATCTCCGGTTCCCCTCTGAGGATTCAGAGAAAGGGAGGCTGGTGTCTCCGGGTGTGAGTGACTGGGTGTCACTCACTGTTTCCCCTCTAGTTTATAGGAAGGGAGGTTGGTGTCTTCGGTTGCTAGTGACGGGGTGTCATTAGTGGTTCCCCTCCGGATTGGAGGAAGAGAGGAGAGTGTTCCTCTAGGCAAGCTGTAAGGCAGCGTCTGTTGCAGACCGAGTCTACTTGTTCTTGCTTGAAGCAAGGGAATCCTCACTAGGTTTGAGTGAGGGGTGGACGTAGGTAGACTGTGGGTCTGGCCGAGCCACCTAAAAATATCCTATCCATCGTGGTTGATCTGTGCGCATACATCCATATCTTCTATCACCACTTCTCAGGTTGCTTGGGCGTTCCATATCAGAAGTTTTTCTGTGTGTCTTCTGCTTGAATTCGATATAACTAATTAGTGTTTGACTGAATGTTTAGTAGAAGCATTTGCTTATAGTGTTTCTCGTGGCAAGAGTTTTGAGCGTTTAGCGAGTGAGATTGAACCTTTCCATTGGCAATCTATCTTCAGCATTGTCCATTTTCTGAGTAAGTGAACTTAGTTGTCTCATTAGTCTACATTAAGTATAGGCAAAATTTTAACTCCACAATAATTTTAAAGAGGGATTCATTCATCCCCCCCCTTCTGAATCTATGTCTTGCACCCATATATTCTAACAAGATCTACGTTCACCCCCTACTCAATTGAGTAAGGATTCTGCTGCCAAATAGCTTGAACACTGCTGATCCACAACTTCGGGGTAGAATCCCTACAACCGCTGATCCATTGCTTTAGGGAGCACGTCCCAGACTATTTAGCCTTATAGCTTGCTTACCGAGGATTACACTTCGCTGCTGAGCACCACATCTTGCTATCCGAGGATCACACCTCACCACTAACTCACAGCTTGGACTGCTGATACGTAGCTTACAAACAATTTCAAAAGTAAATAGAAAAGATTCAAGGAAATAATGATGATGGAAAAATAATGTAGCTTGCTATGGAGCAATTCGACTCTGGATCTGATCCAGGAGTCAATACAGCAAATCTTCCTCACAAACTCTCTTTTCAATCAAGCGAACTTCTCTACCTTATGACACTTTGTTTTCTTTTTACTCCTAGCAGTAGGCTCTTTCTCTCTCGATCACGTCTCTAACTCTTCTCTCTTGAACTCTAGTTCTTGCAGATCTCATCTACTCTTCTTCGTCTTTTCTCTGGTTCTCTTGTTTTGAATTTGAGAGCTCGATCCCTATTTAAACTAGAGAGCGTGAATTTGTGGTTCCACAAGCTTTTCATATTTTTGGGCGCATGGAAGACACACTCCCACCCAAAAAGCTTTATCTAGAAAGCGCACTTCGAGGGGCCACGTGTCAGAGGTAGAAGCTGTGATGATCCACGTGGCAGGATATTAGATCAGCTTCTTGCCTTGAATCACGTGCCTTTAATCATGTTCACTTTAAGCTCCACGTGAGATTAATGCATACTGCCTTTATGCCACCCAGGTGTTCGATCATGGATCTGGGTTGGTTCTTCCTTTCTGTCCAAAACATAATCAAGAATTTATGAGATTCTTTTAACCATGAAATATTTATTATCAAATTCAGTTTCAGATGAGTTCAGGCAATTCATATAAGTGTATGTAAAAAATTCTTCAAGAGCATCGATGCATAAATGAGATACATCAGACTGTATAGCTAACACATGCAGTAGGTCAGAACAAAAGCATTGACCTTAGTATTCTATAGGTAGACCTTTATTGTCAGATACACTGACTTTGTAATGAAGATGCATCGACCTATCATTATAGTGAATGCACAAGGTGCATCGACCTTGAGAGTGATGACTTATAAGCATCGACCCAACTCTAACATGCATTGACCTACGCTGCAGTCACTAGCTTACTAGCATCGACCTTTATATGACAAGCATCGACCTATGCCTCACTAGCATCGACCGTTGCTGCAGTACCTAGCTCACTAGCATCGACCTTTGCTGCAGTCGCTAGCTCACTAGCATCAACCTATCAGTGACATGCATCAACCTATCTTTAGAATCCAAATATGCACAGACGTACATATGCACTGACCTTCAGGACTGGAATGAATGTATGCACTCACCTGATAGACTTATCAAGTTAATGTGCACCGACCTTCAGGACTTATATGGAAATGTGCATCGACCTTATGAACAACGGGATACAAGGATGCATCGACCTATCAGTACTTATATGCTCTGACCTGATAGACTATAGAGTGAATGTGCACCGACCTTGAAGACTTATATGCAAATATGCATCGACCTTTCAATGCAACAATATGCAAGTGTGCACCGACCTTGTCACTCCCCGAGCGTGGAAGGAACCTGGGAAAAACGTGACGAGTTTATATCAATCATGTCAATTAGAGCAAGTAGAATTTCGACATCAAAATAGAGTGCGTAATAAGACAAGAATTTTAAAACATAACCAAGTACTGATACCATTGATAACAACTTAACCATTAAACAAAGTCACATAACTCCAAGACTTAACATTACTAATCAGGCCCACAAGCCTTAAATGTTACAACTCTTGAAATAACATAAGTTTTAACGACAAGACTCCAAGAATAAACTCAGGACGACTCGACACGATAAGGTGTAGTAGCATGATGCATGCAGATTCTATGCTCGTCACTCTTGCTCCTGCCCATCCGAGTCCGAGTCAGGGTCCGTATTGCCTGAAAGGTTTGGGGAAAAGAACTTGATGAGTGAATGCTCAGTAGGAATTATATCTCAAGAACTAGCAATTGGTTTAAGTAATTACCTCTTCCAAATGAAAATGCAAGTCTAGCATGTCAATCATGTAAAATAGAATGCTATGGAATTGAACATGATAACGAGAGGAAATAACACGTACTGTCGATCCAAGATAGGGAATTTCAAGTATTCAAGATTTCAAGTATTTGAACAAGTACCGAGTATATCAATAAAGTTTTTCATGTCATGAGATAATGGCTATTAACAAGCAAGTACTTTGCCCATTCCGGGCCACGCAAGTCGTGTCAAGTCAATCAAGTCAAGCACGCGAGAGAGAGATAGTGGAGTGCCATAGATTCAAGCAAGTACTTCGGTTCAATGCCACACCGTGATCAATATAACTCCCATGGGCACAAGTACTTTCGGGTGCTCCTCCCATGACCAGATCGGGCCCTATATCCGCGGACATTGTTACATGTAATATCTAGACAACCACTTTAGTGATAGCCATGGAATTCCAAGAACAAACTCATGTAGAATATTAAGGTAGATTCATGGATAGGTTCCACAGAATTCAAGGAAGAACATTAAATGGACAATGATAAAACCAACGAGAACCATAACATGTCGATAACCTGGGTAGAATCGGTACCTTAACTAGGTAGCCGTGATAACTTGAGTGGATGACTAAACCTGTCACCAATCAAGGGACATAAATCAAGCTAAGAGATTGACCCCATCTATAAGGGACTCAATCCAAGACACCGCCTAGTGGAATATCATCATTCCACCGGCTAGGATTATTCTCTCATGGATCAAGATGGCACCATGAGAGGGCCAGTTTACCATAAGACGTGGCAATCAAAGGCACAAGGTGTTTAAGGTACAACCAGCTCAGTCGGCCTTGAGGGAATCCAAGGCTACGAGGAGACTTACGGAGGTCCCAATGACTAACTTGCCAGTCCGAAGGAACGGAATGTCCAACGGAGGGCTCGTACGTCACCGAGAGTTGAGGTGTATACGTGAACCAATCATGAAACATGGACTCCATCTACGGACGTGAGATGAGAGTGCCAGAAGACCCGCAGTATGGGTCAAAATCGGGAGAAAACGGTGAGAACATGAATGCGTTAATTATAGAAATCATGTCCATCCAATTCTATAATTAACTATAATTAAATAAACTTATATTATTTGACGCTCGTGGGTGACATCATTTATTAATTATCATCCACTTGAAGGGACGCTAATTTTATGATTTTTAACTTAATTTATTTAACAAGAATTCACATTAATATCTATTTAATTGAATAATTTCAAAACATACATTCAAAGATACATTTATTTATAACAAAAATTTTAGAGAAATAAAATATATGATAATTATGAGAAAAATATAAGGATTCCAAAAATATATTTTTTATAATTTTATATTACATAGTTTAATAGATATGGATTTTTAACGATATAGTCACAAGTTATATATATATATATATATAGTATAAGAATTGACGCCTTTACATTGTAGCGTCAAAATCATTTAACGACATGTAACATGTCGTCATTTCACAAAAAATGTCTATGTTCAAGGCTCCGGTTCTCGACGTATACACGTCGGAATCAGGCGTTCTATATATCAAAATGACGGGCTCGAAAAACTCTACTTAACCGGACGTTCAAAATAATTTTTCGTTGAGAGATGGGGGATCTTGAGATAGGGGGCATGAAAACTGGTGTAAGCACTCTCACTACCTCGGTCTCCATCCCACTAGTACGCCCTTAATTTTTCATGGCCAAAGGAGACTCCGATACCCACGTACAAGTTATTAAGGGAAAACTTCATAACTAGGTTCTACAGTATTAAACCAAAATACGAGTAATAAAAATCATGTAAAAATATTTTAATCTAATTATAATCTTTGGCATGAAGAGAGAACACCTACAATGATGAATTAATTTTTGTTTGGGCTACGAAACTTGAGAAGACCTACCTCTTGGGGGTTGATCTAGATAATGAACGAGACGTAGAAGGAAGTTAACATCTGCAAGAAAACCGCAGCAGCAGGTATGAAGCAGGGGAAGAAGAAGACGCTCTTCTTCTTGTGCGGCAATCAGCAGGATGAAGCTGGAAGAAGAGGATGAAGTTCACGTGTCAGCAATAGGAGGAAGAACAGGAAGAAGGAAAAAGGGGCGCTGATGCCTTCTTCTCGGTTGTTGGGTGCTTTCACCGGCAGGAAGAAGACATGCAAAAGGAAGAAGAGGCAGACAATCTGCAGGAGGGAGAGGAAGTCACCCTTCACGTACAGCCAACAGCAAATGCGTTTTTTTTTCATTTGATGAGGTTGAATTTTATAGAGATTACAATAAAAAAGAAAGGGGGTCTAAAAGGGGCGATGGCCATCAAAGGAAACCCTTTCTGTGCACTGCCATTCCTTATTATATTAACAGCCACCTTCTCTATTTTCATATGAAAACCCTAAGCCTACCTCTGCACTTTCGAATAGGCATATGGGTTGGCCATTTTAACGTGGCCTCCTTTATGTATATTTGGGTTGGCTTCCAATTGGCACATGGGCTTTGGCATCATGCATCTATGAAGGCCCTTTTTGGTGTGTACCTGGCTTTGCTTGGTGAATATATATATATATATATATATATATATATATATATATATATATATATATATACACACACACACATGTTAGTTAATGGGTTCTTGTTCACATGTGTATAGGTATATAGGTTTTTAATTATATTAATGGCCACTAAATGTATATGTATAACTTAATTATTCCTATTGGCCTTCTTATGAAATTTTGATTTATTTTTGAATATTATTATTATTATTATTATTTATCCGGGGTCTTGCACCCTCCCCCACTTAAAAGAATTTGATCCCCAAATTCAATTGCGTGAATGGAGACATGGAGGGTATAGAGTACTTACAGTTTAGAATAATTCCGGATATCTTTTTCGCATAGATTCTTCAGTTTCTCATGTGGCTTCTTGTTCCAAGCATTTGTTCCACTGCACTTTTACCATGGGAATGGTCTTGTTTCTCAAAACTCGAACTTCTCGATCGAGAATCTTCATAGGCTTCTGTTCATAAATGAGGTCCTTCTGAATCACCAAGTCATTATGATTGATGACGTGGAAAGGGTCGTGCACGTACTTCTTCAGCATAGAAACGTGGAATACGTTGTGCACTTCCGACAATTGAGGAGGCAAAGCAAGACGATAGGCTACCTCGCCAACTCTTTCCAATATTTCGAATGGACTAATGAACCTTGGTGTAAGCTTGCCTTTAACTCCGAACCTTCTTATTCCTTGACCAGGTGAGACCTTGAGGTAAACATGGTCTCCAACTTGGAACTCTAATTCCCTTCTTCTATTATCTGCATAAGATTTCTGTTTGGATTGTGCTACTTTGAGTCTCTGTCAGATAAGTTCAACCTTTTCTGTTGTGTTTCTTACCATATCTGGCCCTAGTAGTTGCTTCTCGCCAACTTCATCCCAGCATATAGGAGATCGGCAACTCCTGCCATACAAAGCTTCAAATGGAGCCATCTGTATACTAGCTTGTTAGCTATTGTTGTATGCAAACTCCGCTAGGGGCAAATGATCATGCCAACCTCCGCCAAAGTCAATAATGCAAGCCCGTAACATGTCTTCAACTATTTGGTTTGTTCTCTCGGTCTGACCATCGGTCTGGGGATGGAAAGGAGTACTGAAGTTGAACTTCGTCCCCAAAGAGTGTTGTAGACCTTTCCAGAAATGAGAAGTGAAGCGAGGGTCTCGGTCAGACACGATCGATGTTGAGACTCCATGCAATCTCATGATCTCCTTAATATACAATGCGGCCAAAACATCAACCGACCATCGACTTTTAATTGGCAAGAAATGCGCCGACTTGGTCAGTCGGTCGATGATTACCCAAATACCATAATGTCTGCCTCTAGATTTAGGCAATCCCATGATGAAATCCATACCAATTCCTTCCCATTTCCATTTGAGAATATCAAGGGGGTGTAACTTTCCGGCGAGTCTTTGGTGTTCCGCTTTTACTTGTTGGCATGTGAGACAGCGATACACAAAGTCCGCTACCTCCGTCTTCATGTTCGGCCACCAGAAAGTTCTTTTTAAATCTTTGTACATCTTAGTTGCTCCAGGATGAATGGTATACCTAGAGCGGTGAGCTTCATCTAGAATTTTCCTTTTCAACTCAAGACAGTCCGGGACACATGTCCTTTCCTGAAACATTAGTCTTCCTTCAACTGCCAGCTTGAACCCGGTTCTCTGATCTAGTTTCTCCCTGATTTCAATCATTCCAGGATCTTCGTCTTGTAACCTCTTGATTTTGGATAGCAAGTCTGAATGCACACTCATGTGAGAGAGAGTAATACACCCGTCTTTCTGGTCGGTGCTTATATTTAATCCGGAGAATTCCTCTAATAGTTTCCATTCCCGTATCATACAGCTGGCTATAAGGGCTCTCGGCTTTCGACTCAAGGCATTAGCTACCAAATTCCCTTTACCGGGGTGATACTGAATAGTGGAATCAATGTCTTTTAAATATTCCAGCCATCGACGTTGCCTCATATTAAGCTCCTTCTGAGAGAATAGATATTTGAGGCTCTTATGATCGGAGAATATTGTGAATTGTTCTCCATAGAGATAGTGTCTCCAGATCTTTAGTGCAAATACTACCGCGGCCAACTCCAAGTCATGCACCGGGTAGTTTTCTTCATGCTTCTTCAACTGCGTAGAAGAGTATGCAATAACTCTTCCCTGTTGCATTAATACACAACCGAGGCCAATACCAGAAGCATCGGTATATACCTCGTACTTCTCCCCTTCAATAGGAAGGGCCAAGACCGGAGCAGTGGTCAAATGGTCCTTCAATGTTTGGAAGCTTCGTTCACATTCCTCATTCCACTCATATGGCGCTTCCTTGCGGGTCAGCCTGGTGAGTGGTACTGCAATCTTCGAGAAGTTTTTAATAAAACGTCGGTAATAACCAGCAAGACCAAGGAAGCTCCTAATTTCTATTGCATTTGTCGGTTGTTCCCAGTTCTTTACCGCTTCGACCTTTACAGGGTCCACTGAGATTCCATCCTTTGAAATTACGTGTCCTAAGAAGGACACTTCTTCCAGCCAAAACTCGCATTTGCTAAATTTGGCATATAATTGATTATCCCTCAATATCTGCAATGCTATCCTCAAATGCACTTCATGCTCCTCTTCAGACTTTGAATATATCAGGATATCATCGATAAAAACCACAATAAATTTGTCTAGGTGCGGTTTAAAGATGCTATTCATAAGCTGTATAAAAGTTGCAGGGGCATTTGTTAGTCCAAAAGGCATAATAGTAAATTCATAATGCTCGTACCTGCTTTGGAATGCAGTTTTGTGAATATCCTCGTCCTTGATCCTCAATTGGTGATAACGCGATCCAAGATCAATTTTTGAGAAATACTTTGCTCCAGAAATTTGATCAAAGAGTTCATCAATCCTCGACAGTGGGTATTTATTCTTGATAGTGAGGTGGTTCAGCTGCCGATAATCGATGCACAGCCTCATCGATCCATCCTTCTTCTTGACGAACAGCACTGGTGCTCCCCATGGGGAAGTACTTGGTCTGATAAATCCTTTCTTCAATAGCTCCATAAGCTGCTCCTTCAATTCCTTCAATTCTGCGGGGGACATTCTGTAGGGTGCTTTGGAAACAAGTCCGGCACTCGGAACAAGGTCTATAGTGAATGAGACTTCTCTCTCAGGTGGCAAACCAGGCAAGTCTTCAGGGAAAATATCGGGAAACTCCCGAACCACTTGAATGTCTTCTAGTCTAGCTACCTTAGCCTCCGTGGCAGTTACAAATGCTAAGAATGCCTCGCATCCTTTGTTGATAAGTTTATGGGTACGAAGAGCAGAGATGATTGGTGATCTATTCCGAGGAGTAATGTAAGTTAACTCCGGGTAATCCACAAAAGTTACTTTTCCATTTCGGCAGTCTACAGTTGCCCGATGGGTGGATAGCCAATCGGCCCCTAAAATTACATCGTACTCCTTCAAGTCTAAGCATATTAAATCTGCAGGTAAGTTGTGACCTTTAACTATAATCTTGCAGTTTGGGTAATGGAAAGTGACATCAGACACATTCCCTAAAGGCGTAGAAATCACCAAGTTTATCCATTCAGGTTCCATAGAGAATGAAGCAGCAAATTTCTTTGAAACAAAAGAATGTGTGGCGCCAGTATCAAATAGTACTTGAGTAGATTTAGAGCAGACAGACAAAATACCTTCCACCAACCCACCCTCGGTTGGTTCCGTCTCTTGGAGAGCTTTTAAACGTCCTTGCTTCTTTGTCGGACGCTTCTCTTCCTTTGTCTCCGGCTCACTTTGCTCGTTCATCATTGGACAGTCGGGAATACGATGTTCCTTACTCCCACAATGAGGGCATGCTCCGAGTCTTCTCCAGCATTCCGCAGCCTGATGACCCGGCTTGTCGCAATATTTACAATTCTCCTTTGGCGGTGCCGTGGTGGAGAAAGGTTTGTTATTGCCCTTCTTGATTTTCTTCTCCTTGGAGGGTTCGCCTCCATTATTGGTCCATTTCTTGAAAGACGGTTTAAAAGTGTTGGGGATTGTGACAATCTCCCTTTTATCCTTACCACGGATTTTGTCAGACAACTCTGTAGCGTCTTCTAGCAGCTCGGAATGACGCACCATCTCTGAGTACACTTGAATATCCAAGGGAGCGAGCTGAGTGATATATTGGGGTCATAACCCATTCAAGAACCTTCTTGCCTTCATCTTCTCAGTGCATACTAAGTGTGGTGCATATCTAGATAACCTGGAGAACTGGGCTTCGTAGTCGGCCACCGATAGGGATCGTTGCTTCAAGGCAGCAAATTCCGCGGCCTTTTTCTCCTGAACACGGTCGGAGAAATACTTGCTATTGAAGTGCTCGACAAATTCGACCCAAGTAACATGATCTTCGAGCAAGGTGGCCTCAACGGACTCCCGCCAAGCACAGGCGTCCCATTCCAGTTGGAACGTGTCCTGAAGCACCTTCTCACCATCCGCTCATTCCATGACGCGGAAGATTCGTTCGATCTCCTTTATCCAATTCTCCGCATCCTCGAGATTTGATGAACCTGCGAAACTCGAAGGGTTGAGATTTCTAAAGCTCCGATGGAGGTCGCCAGCTCCAAGATGTGCCCCACCTTGAGCCACTTGTTGTAAGGCCTGGGTCAGGCCCTGAACAGTTCATTGCATCTCACGCCATTGTGCGCGTTCAGCAGCCATAGTCCTACAAGGAGTTAACCTTAATTAGTTTCATGTTGAAATTTATAGTCGGATGCCCTACAAGGACTTTACCCACAGTGTTACCCATCCTCATAGTTTAGGGATAGACCTAACTTTGGACTTGGGTTTCCTAGGACTTGAAATCCTAAGCTCTGATACCACAAAAACTGTCACGCCCCGAGCGCGGAAGGAACTTGGGAAAAACGTGATGAGTTTATATCAATCATGTCAATCAGAGCAAGTAGAACTTCGACATCAAAACAGAGTGTGCAATAAGACAAGATTTTTAAAACATAACCAAGTACTGATACCATTGATAACAACTTAACCATTAAACAAAGTCACATAACTCCAAGACATAACATTACTAATCAGGCCCACAAGCCTTAAATGTTACAACTCTTGAAATAACATAAGTTATCACGACAAGACTCCAAGAATAAACTCAGGACGACTCGACACGATAAGGTGTAGTAGCATGATGCTTCCAGATTCTACGCTCGTCACTCTTGCTCCTGCCCATCCGAGTCCGAGTCAGGGTCCGTATTACTTGAAAGGTTTTGGGAAAAGAACTTGATGAGCGAACGCTCAGTAGGAATTATATCTCAAGAACTAGCAATTGGTTTAAGTAATTACCTCTTCCAAATGAAAATGTGAGTCTAGCATGTCAATCATGTAAAATAGAATGCTATGGAATTGAACATGATAACGAGAGGAAATAACACGTACTGTCGATCCAAGATAGGGAATTTCAAGTATTCAAGATTTAAAGTATTTGAACAAGTACCGAGTATATCAATAAAGTTTTTCATGTCATGAGATAATGGCTATTAACAAGCAAGTACTTTACCCATTCCGGGCCACGCAAGTCGTGTCAAGTCAATCAAGTCAAGCACGCGAGAGAGAGAGATAGTGGAGTGTCGTAGATTCAAGCAAGTACTTCGGTGCAATGCCACACCGTGATCAATATAACTCCCATGGGCTCAAGTACTTTCGGGTGCTCCTCCCAAGACCAGATCGGGCCCTATATGCGTGGACATTGTTACATGTAATATCTAGACAACCACTTTAGTGATAGCCATGGAATTCCAAGAATAAACTCATGTAGAATATTAAGGTAGATTCGTGGATAGGTTCCACAGAATTCAAGGAAGAACATTAAATGGACAATGATAAAACAAACGAGAACCATGACATGTCGATAACCTGGGTAGAATCGGTACTTTAACTAGATAGCCATGATAACTTGAGTGGATGACTAAACCTGTCACCAATCAAGGGCCATAAATCAAGCTAAGAGATTGACCCCATCTATAAGGGACTCAATCCAAGACACCGCCTAGTGGAATATCATCATTCCACCGGCTAGGATTATTCTCTCATGGATCAAGATGGCACCATGAGAGGGCCGGTTTACCATAAGACGTGGCAATCAAAGGCACAAGGTGTTTAAGGTACAACAAGCTCAGTCGGCCTTGAGGGAATCCAAGGCTACGAGGAGACTTACGGAGGTCCCAATGACTAACTTGCCAGTCCGAAGGAACAGAATGTCCAATGGAGGGCTCGTATGTCACCGAGAGTTGAGGTGTATACGTGAACCAATCATAAAACATGGACTCCATCTACGGACGTGAGATGAGAGTGCCAGAAGACCCGCGGTATGGGTCAAAATCGGGAGAAAATGGTGAGAACATGAATGCGTTAATTATAGAAATCATGTCCATCCAATTCTATAATTAACTATAATTAAATAAACTTATATTATTTGACGCCCGTGGGTGACATCATTTGTTAATTATCATCCACTTGGAGGGACGCTAATTTTATGATTTTTAACTTAATTTATTTAACAAGAATTCACATTAATATCTATTTAATTGAATAATTTCAAAACTAACATTCAAAGACACATTTATTTATAAATTTTTTTTAGAGAAATAAAATATATGATAATTATGAGAAAAATATAAGGATTCCAAATATATATTTTTTATAATTTTATATTACATAGTTTAATAGATATGGATTTTTAACGATATCGTCACAAGATATATATATATATATATAGTATAAGAATTGACGCCTTTGCATTGTAGCGTCAAAATCATTTAACGACATGTAACATGTCGTCATTTCACAAAAAATGTCTATGTTCAAGGCTCCGGTTCTCGACGTATACACGTCGGAATCAGGTGTTCTATATATCAAAATGACGGGCTCGAAAAACTCTACTTAACCGGACGTTCAAAATAATTTTTTATTGAGAGATGGGGGATCTTGAGATAGGGGGCACGAAAAATGGTGTAAGCACTCTCACTACCTCGGTCTCCATCCCACTAGTACGCCCTTAAATTTTCATGGCTAAAGTAGACTCTGATACCCACATACAAGTTATTAAGGTGAAAACTCCATAACTAGGTTCTACAGTATTAAACCAAAATACGAGTAATAAAAATCATGCAGAAATATTTTAATCTAATTATAATCTTTGCCATGAAGAGAGAACACCAACAATGATGAATTAATTTTTGTTTGGGCTACGAAACTTGAGAAGACCTACCTCTTGGGGGTTGATCTAGATAATGAACGAGATGGAGAAGGAAGTTAACGTCTGCAAGAAAACTGCAGCAGCAAGTATGAAGCAGGGGAAGAAGAAGACGCTCTTCTTCTTGTGCGGCAATTAGCAGGATGAAGCTGGAAGAAGAGGATGGCCTTCACGTGTCAGCAACAGGAGGAAGAACAGGAAGAAGGAAAAAGTGGCGCTGATGCCTTCTTCTCGGTTGTTGGGTGCTTTCACCTGCAGGAAGAAGACATGCAGAGGGAAGAAGAGGCAGACAATCCGCAGGAGGGAGAGGAAGTCACCCTTCACGTACAGCCAGTAGCAAATGCATTTTTTTTTTCATTTGATGAGGTTGAGTTTTATAAAGATTACAATAAAAAAGAAAGGGGGTCTAAAAGGGGCGATGGCCATCAAAGGGAACCCTTTCCGTGCACTGCCATTCCTTATTATATTAACAGCCACCTTCTCTATTTTCATATGAAAACCCTAAGGCTACCTCTGCACTTTCGAACAGGCATATGGGTTGGCCATTTTAACGTGGCCTCCTTTATGTATATTTGGGTTGGCTTCCAATTGGCACATGGGCTTTGGCATCATGCATCTTTAAAGGCCCTTTTTGGTGTGTACGTGGCTTTGCTTGGTGAATATATATATATACACATATTAGTTAATGGGTTCTTGTTCACATGTGTATAGGTATATAGGTTTTTATATATATTAATGGCCACTAAATGTATATGTATAACTTAATTATTCCTATTGACCTTCTTATGAAATTTTGATTTATTTTTGAATATTTTTTTATTATTATTATTTATCCGGGGTCTTACAGACCTAACTCGCTCGAATGCATGGATATGCTTCGACCTTATTATACCATACTCCTGCATATGCGCTGACCTTCTGAACCGAAATCCATATATGCACTAACCTTCATATGCAACAGCATGAACATGCATCGACCTTGAGATGCAATAGTATGATTATGCATCGACCTTGAAATGCAATAGTGCGAGCATGCATCGACCTTGATTTAAATAAGAACTAATTCTGACTAATGTAAAGACTTTAAAATAACAAGGTTTGCCAGAGTCAAATTAAGGTCTAACACAATGTTGCCAGCATCAAAACTAGACATCAAGTCCAGAGGAGACACAACATCCCTTGGTGGTTTTCTTTAGTAGCCTCATTGTTCTGCCGCCAGCCCTGACATGCCCGTGCTTGTCTCTTTGATTGTGACCTACTTGGCATCAGCCTGCCCTAGCTGATGGTGTTTATTCGCAAGGGGGGTTCATCCTCCTGTGTAACGCCCTGGGCTTTTTGTATATTTGTCGGATTAGAATCCATGGGTTTCGGATCGCTTTTGTGGTCCCGGATTGAGTTTTACGGTTTACGCGTGTTTTTGGCTATCGGACCTTTGGAACCCCGTGTATGGTGAACCGTTGCGTTCTCTGACTCCGAGACTTTACTAACGTGTTGCACATTTTTTGAGGATCATGGGTAGTATTTTTTCCTATTTTATGTATTTTCCAGATATTCTAGATTTTTTATAGAACCATCCCCTTTTTTCTCTCTCCCCAGCTCTAATTTCTCACCCTCTCCCTCTATCTTCTCTCATGCTCTCTCTTCTCCCCCCCTCTTCTTCAGCGGCCGATGGAGGCAGATGAGGACGGGGCGGTGATTCTCGTGGGGCGTGGAGCGACGGGCACGGGACGAGGATCGCGATGGTGGAGGTGATTCATGGGATCGCGAGCCTACGAGGGTTTAAACGACATTTTCTTCACAGATCGGCGTCCTCGGCATGCGGAATCTTTGGTGGAGGTAAGGGGATGGTTCCCTAGCCCGAGTACTTCATTTCCCATGAGTTTGGTAGCCTGAGGAGAGCCGAGTGGGTTTTATTCTCCGTCGGGGTATAAATGCATGATTTTGGGGTATGAGTCGGATCTTGCATTTTGATCGCATTTTTGGGGTTTAAATGGGTCCTCTCGGTGCTAGAGAGGTTGGGGACAAGTTTTCCCTTATTTTTCCCTACACATGGGGGCCAACGGGGCGTGGAATGAGATTTTCTACCGTGTTCGCCATTTTCATGCTCGGGATGACCTAGCGGTCCTTCCAGGGACCGCCAAGTGACCTAGCGGTCATATGGAGACCGCCAGGGGTCCCCCTATCGGTTCGAGCTTTGCGGTCTCGCGATGGAACACCACTGAGCTTAGCGGTATCGAGGAGACCGCCAAGCAGGGTTTAGCGATCAGGGTATGACCGTTTTCATGCCCCTAGTTGTTCGAGTGTTTTTTGGGTGTTGCGGTCCTTGTTGGACCGCTAGCCGAGGTTTTACGATCCATTGTGGACCGCCAGTCGCCTTTACGGTCTGGGAGATGACCGCCTAGGTCCTAAGTGTCTCTGGGGCATAGCGGTCTTGGCTGGACCGCTAAGCTGGGTTTGGCGGCCCTGGGGTAGACCACTTCCTTTGGGTGATGGTCAGGGTGATGACCGCCACTTGGGTTCCGTGGTTTTTGTGTTCGGTTTGCATTGTGTTGGCCTTCGGTCAACCCGGTTGTGACCCCGTGGTCCTCCCTCAGCATCGTGGATGTCCCAGACACCGTGGGTTCTGTGTCCATGTTTTTGGGTGTCCAGAGATACCATTTACCTCGATTAGCGTACCTCTAGGTTTGGTGGGTCCGGGTGACCCCATGTGTTTCGGCCTTTCGTGTTCCTGCTAGAACGAGTTGCCGTGTATCGGCATGTGTACGGTGGGTTATTCCCGCACGTCATTGGCTTTCTAGTAAGTGTTTTCCGAGTGGGCCTTGGGTTTGGCCCTTAGCCTGTGAGTCCAGTCACCTAGCCTGGGGCTGGAGGTTTCCCACTTTTCCCTAGGATGGGGGATCGACTCGACGGCTTATGAGCTGCCTTGGGAATCATGCTATCGTGATTTCTGACCAAGGGATAGGCCAAATTGACGGCATGGAGCCGTCCCAGTACAATGGTCTTAACCCGAGTCGTGTGACTCAAGGTTCGTTGGGTTAGTAGGTTTAGAAGGTTGTCCCGAGTTTGGTGGCCTAGGCCACCTATTACTCGGCGTTACTCACAATGGGTGCGTGTGTGGCTTTCCGTGTTCACGTTTAGTGACCTCCCACTGGTCATAGCCTTCTTACAGCAGCATGTGATGACCCACCCGGGAGTGGTGGAGCAGCTTATCTGAGAGAGACGGTTTTTTAGGCTGGTTGCCATAGGGCCCCTTCGTGCAGCCTGAGTTTGGGCTTTGGGGAAGAACAAGCTAGAGGATCTGACCTAGGGCGCATGATCTGTGTGTGCACATGTGGTTGGGGGCGTCGGACCCGCACTGACGAGCGCGATCCCAGCTAGTCATTGTTCGTGGTACTGGTTACCGTTGTGTCTCTGTCTCCACCTGGGGCATCGTAGAGAGACACCTAAGGCTGTAGAATAAGTCGTCCGTGGATGCACCCAGCCTTGCTTCTAGTGGGTAGTACTCTCGTCACGTGACGTGAGTTTCTTATGACTCAAGTTTTCATTTTCAGTCTGCGAGATGTCATTTTACATGTAATTTTTGGGTGTTCTTCCCGAGGTAGAGGTCTAGGGTTCTGATGAGCATCACCGAGGGTTTTCCCTAGTTGGTGTAGAGTTCACGACGTCAAGGTGTTGATTGTGTCTACCCAGACCGCGTGGTCTTGGATTGGGCCTTTGTCTGTGAGACGGGCCTCTACAACAGTGTTGTCGTGGTGTGTTTTCTGGTAGTGTAGCCAAGGATCTTTCCGTTAGAGAGGTGTTTCCCCCGACTGTGAGCTCGGGGCGTGTGTTCCGGTACAGTAGGAGTTGCTGTAGTGCAGAGTTTTTACCGGCCACCGGTTGGCTGTTCCAACTGTTGTTGCTGCTTTTCGCTACTGTCGTTGTTTACAGTTGGGGTTCCGCGAGATCCCTGCTAAGCCAATGATAGGAGATTCACCCCTACTTTTTAGGTGTGGCAGTTCTTCCTCGAGGTTCGAGGGTGTTGCGCGGAGGTTCTTAGTTGCCAGCTCACCAAGCCGAGTGTTCATCCAGTGTTGGGTACGTTTTTCTGCCGTAGATTGTACTTTTTTTCGACTAGACTCTGTTATAGTTGTTTATTTATTTCTTTTAATTGTTGAATTGTCATGCTCTAATTCTTATTTTCTTTGTACCTCCACACTCCTTTTAGCCCTTCTGAACCCTCCGGTTCGTGGGTGGCGGGCCAGGATTCGAATGGTATCGGGTTATTCTCAGTATCCGGATCTTGGGTCGCTACATCCTGCCTCTCTTGTATTATTCATGCTTATTGCGCAGGCTCGTCTGACTCCTTCTTCATAGAGATTTAGCTAACGAGCAGACGTTTGTTATTTTGTTCCCCTGCCTTGCGTGAAGGTTGAGTGGAAGTGGGGTCTGCACACCCATACCTTATAGTCTCAGGAGTATGGAATGAAGCTAACCCTGGGTGCCATTTATAATTTGCGGGGGATGACCCCATGTATTCCAAAATTTCCAGCCTGACTTGCCTTGGCTATTGCGAAGCATATATGCATATCCTTTTTTTTTAGAACCTACCAGCCTGGATAGCACTATCAGTGAATTGCATAACAAAGCTGCATCAATCATCATTTCTTTTTCTTCTTTTTTTCTTCTTCTTTTTTTTAGGAACTGTCAACTTGGACAGCGCTGACAGTGTAGTATAGTGCAGGGCTGTCACCCTTCATCAATTTTTCTTATACCTACCAAGGCGGGTGTGTAAGAGAGCGCTCACCTCCTCAGAGAGGGGGTGAGTAGTTCGCTCCACTACACCAATCCCTCAGTGGTAGTTAGTTTTTTTTTATTCGGCACAAAGCAAGACATGAGGGGAGCGATCATTCCCTCAACAGATGCGGTCAGCAAGGCCTCCTTCGTCTCTATTTTCTCCCTTTTTGCTCATTTTCTTATTTTTTTTAGTACATGCCCCCAGAACAGCCCTTTTTTCTTTGCGCCATTTGCCGTTCTTCTTTTTATGGGCAAGCATGCACATTTAAGCCACGCGGACATGCTGGATGTTAGCTTCAGCCAAATTTATGAGAAGCAACCGCGGCAGTGATGCCACATGGAGATACTCTCTTTAAGATGGGCATTTGATGAGGGCACGGTGGGTCCACCTTGTATTTGCCCATCTGCAGTTCGCCTTACTTGATCAGGCATTCAACAATGTCCTTGAACACGTAGTAATCTTCAATGGGATGCCCCGCCGCTTGATGATAAAGACATAAACATGGATCGTCTTTTCTTTCGGCATCACCTAGTTTCTTCGGCTCTAGGAGCACAACTTTGTCGCATTCACGGGCCCACTCAATAAGTTTCCGAGTCTTATCCTTCGGAAAGGAGTACGGTTTCATCATTTTTCCCCTTAATGAGGACCCTTGTTTTACCCGATCGGCAGAAAAAAGGCTAGCTGCCTCTTTCATTTTCATCTTTTGTTGCTCGAAGGCTTCAAAATTTGAGGTGCAAATTTCTTCTTGCACTGGGTGTTTGCTGGTTGGTTTATCATTTCGGCTCGAGGCTGTGGAAGCTGGGCAAAGCTTTGCCAGAACTTCTTCAACATCGGCCACGATGTCACTTAGCTGTTCAAAGGTCGTGACTTCAATGTCACTGACCCACCGTAGAATTTCCTTCTTCAAATTCTTCTTGCAGATTTGAACAGAGTCACCGTAAGTTGGCGGATGCCCACACCTTTCACGGAGATTCCTCCATCTTCATAAGTAGTCCATGGCAAACTCATTATCTTTTTGTTCGGTTGCTTGTAATTCAGCCTCTGTGACTTTTTCTTCGGCTGTCTTCATATTCATTGTTTGTTTCACCCTTGGCTTGTCCCTTGACGTCAAACCTTTTGGACCCGGGTATAGGGTAACCGGCTGCATATGCGGCCTCATTGGTACCATTGTCGGAGACGCTTTAATTGCACCTTGACATACCCAGGGGCCGGTATGCTAGAATGGTTGTGGGAGAATGCCCCATGTATGATCAGGTATTATTCGAGGCATGGTCGGCCATATTGAGGCTTCAGGCGAGCTAGTACCCCCTTGTGCCATCTCAAGTAAGAGTCTTGCCGATTTTGGCATAGATGGACGTATATTCATTTCATTTAACTGGCTTCGCAACATTTTAATTTCTTTCTCATTTTGATATAGCAATGCCACCAAGGCAGGACTTTGCCCGGAGGGGCCGAGAGTGTTGCCTTCTACCTCCGGTTTGAATGTGATGAGTGGCATCCTGTAGTCATTGCTGGTTGCGACCGGTTTCTGTAAAATGATCTCCTTTGGTTTCATACCTCCGGGTGATGAAGGAATACGGTATGGCGCCTCCTCGCCGGCTAGCTGGTATTGCCTTGATATTATCCCGGTCCCGGTAGCAGGATGGGGGATAGAAGCTTTAGCCTGAGTTGCTCCCTTCAGCACAAAGAAGATTTCTTCATTCTCTTCATCAGCAGTTTGTGCCACGTCGGACAATGATGACAGCATGTTGTAGGAGAGAGCAACATATCTCCTTTTAGCCTATGTATTCTTCTTTTCCTTCCCTTTCATGGTCGGCATCTGCCCCCACAGTGGGTTGCCCGATGCATTGAACACCTGCGCTTCTTCTTTGGTTCTTTTTGTTAGCCCCTAGGACTTATGGTGTCTTTGACAGAGATGCTTCTTTGGCTGAACAGGCTGGCTCTTGGGCTGCACGTGCTCATCTAGCCCATTTATAATGGCTCGTAGCCGTTCCACGGCAATGCTAGCTTTTTCACGAATCTACACCGGGGTTTGGTTATTTTCATTGTTAGTTGTCCTTTTGATAGACGCTGGAGGGGTTGTTTGAAGGTAGATTGAAACTGTATGAGGCAGAGTGGGCCGCTCTGTGGCACCACAAATTTGGGTTTTTGAAGCAGGGCGAGACGCCAATCTTGTTCTTTTCTTTATTGGCGATGCTCGCCAATTCTCTTGTTCCCTTTCATGCTTTGGGGTACAATGTTCAAATATGTGCTGGCCACAAGCCTCTAGCACTTCTTCAGGGTGTTGCTGATATATAGATATCATGTTGATTGATGCCCCCGGAGTAGGCATTTCATGAGGGCGTGGAGGATCGGCTCTGTGCTCCCCCATTTGCAACTCCCCTCTTTTAATTAGGCCCTAGACAGTGTCCTTGAATATTTGGCAATCCTCAATAGAGTGTCCAAGGATTTGTTGAAAGGGGTAGAAGTAAAGATCATCTCTTCTCCTGACATCATCAGGCCTCTTTGACTTCAGAAGAATGATTTTGTTATATTTGATAGCCCACTCGAACAAAGCTTGAGTCATGTCCCTGGGGAAGGCGTAGAGCTTCCTTTCTTTGTCCTACTTGGGAGGCCTCTCTTGACATCGAGCAGGTTCATTGGGAGGAGGTTTGGGCTCCACTTTGTGCCTTTTCACCTTGAAGCCAACAGTATGGACTACTTTAAGCATCAGCCGTTTATCAGCCTGCCTGGCTTTATGGCTTGGGTCAGTAGAGGTGGAGGGATACTTTGCAAAGAAGTCTTCAACTTCTATGACAACATCATTTAGTCGATTGAAGGACCTGATTTCGATCATGATTATCTTCTCAAGAATCTCTCTCTTCAGTTTCTGTTTCTAGATTTGTACTGCATCTTCTTGATGTAGAGAATGCATGCATCTTATGCTGAGACTCCACCATCTCTTGACATATTCTATAGCTGTTTCATAATTTCATTGCTTGGCGGCATATAGTTCAGCCACGGTCACCTCTGCCTCGGCGACGTGCAATCTTTCCTTGAAGTTTTGTTGCATGTTTGGCCAATCGTAAATCGACCCAGCTGATAGGCTAGAATACCATTTAAAGGTGAGTCCTATAAGTGAGGACCCAAAGAACTTTAGGAGGTACGACTCATCTGTTGGAACGATATGGTGGTGCACACCAAGATTCAGAGGGCGGGTGAATGAATCCCCTTTTAAAAATTCTCGCGGAAATAGAACTTAAGCTAAATCTTGGTAGATTAATAAACTATCACAGTTCAGGTGACTGTGAAAACACTTATGCAATTTACTCAAATAATCGAAGAGATCAATCAATTCAGATTGAAACCCACTAGCAGTGTTCCTAAACATTCATCTATTGAGAGAAGAACCTCAACGAGATCTAATAGAGATGAAATCTCTATTCACAATGTAATCTGAAAAGCTAGATGGATGCAATCTCGACGATCCTATGCATACATCTATCAGCAGATTGGAAGCACAACAATCACACGATGCACAAGAGATTTTTAGGTGGTTCGATCTTTATCCAGAGATCTACGTCCACCCCACACTCCAACTAGAGTGTGGCTTCTGCTGATACACAGATTAAACAACTGGGCTTCACAACTTGCCTACAACCGCTGATTCACATGTCACACCCTGAGCCTTTAATACAACGGAAGATAATCTCGGGAAACGTAAATAGCCTGCATCGTAAGCCTCTTGCTAGTAAGAATAATCAGAGCGCAATAACAATCACACATAAGATGTAATTGCACAATAATTTATTCAAACCTTCACTTTTATTAATAATCAGAATGATTCAAGTACATCAACTATTCAACTACGTGACTCAATAATGGGAAAATTACATGAACTCGATCTAGACATCATTGACTTCCAAAGTCTTCTCTCAATCTTATGTGACCTTCATTCGCTCTCGGACCCATCACTCGAATAACTCGAATCCGAATCCGAACTACTTGCATCTCCTGGAAAGATTGGAAAATAGGTAATGAGCACACTTGCCCAGTAGGTATCTTCGCATCAACATGAAGGTAATATTAAAGTGATTAGCATTTTGGGCTCTAGAGAATAAAGTAAAATCATGCGAATGTGAAAAATCACGTGAATAAACCAAAGTAACAAGACATGATCAAGTTAAGATATGATTGAGCAAGCATGATCAAGTAAGAATGTAATTATGGCCTTTCATGAATACGAATGTAACGAGAATGTACTAGCAAGTCAAGCAAGAATGTACTCTTCACTTAGTAACAAGTACTTCATGAATTTCTGTGGATATTTTCACTTCACGAGCTGTGGATAATTTCACTTATTTATAAAGAAAGTACTCCAGTGCAATGCGACGCCAGTAGCTTCATATCCCATGGTTTATAATAGTATATTTCCGACAATCAGCCGAGGGGACTAGCATAGAGCCCTTGAACACAATCAGTGCTCGAACAGCATCTTCAAGTATAAATCAAGTTACTTCCACATATATAGGAATAAAGTTTGCCACGCATGTAATAAGGTCAATAAGTGTTCAAGACTCAATGTCAATAATATGAATGCACCAAATATAGATTTATGAGTTCAAGAAATGCATTAATAACTAAGTTATGCTTTGGAAAATATTCGACAGCATAACGGTACATTCTTTATCTTTCATACTTTATCTTAGATGTCTTTGAATAAGGTTAGAAGTCCCGGACTATCATTAGTCAGTCTAGGATTATAGGACTATTAACCATTAGGTGAAACCTTTGGTCAACTATTCAGAAAACGTAGCGGTCTATAACTGGGCCGCTATATTGATATGGCGGTCTGATATTGGGCTGCTAGAGTGGGCTGACTCCAGAAAGAAACAATTGGACTCAGAGAACGTGGCGGTCAGATACTGGACCATTAATGGGACTTAGCAGTCGAGTATTGAACCGTTACAAGATAGAATTCAGAAAACATCGGTAGTGCTTTCTAGATAATTTGGGCTTTAATGTTACAACCAACTCGGCGTCCTAGTGGGAATCCCAGGCTCGCGGAGAATTACGGTGGCCTTGAAACAAGATTTTCTAGTCCATTGGAAGGAATATCCAAAGGAGAGGTTATCAAGTTCAAGATTATGTCCCTATAGTGCAAAAGTGTAACTAATGGTCATATACCAGAATATATGCCATGTACTTATAGAAATGACTCTAAGATAAGAAGGGAATTTGTAATAGTGATAAACCAATCAGTGAACCACATTTATTATCACCCTTGAAAGATGTATTTAATACAAAGTATAAGTTTTGGCATGAAATTAGCATCAGCTTTAAAATAATCCCAAGTATGATAAAGAACATGCGATCACTGTCATGAAGCAGTAATTTAAAACTCAGAGTAATGAAATACCATTAAAATACGTTAGAACATAGTTAACTAGGCTTACTTGTAAGTTAATGGGCTGTTCTTAAATCTATCTCGGGTTGACAAAAAATAGAACATTGGCGGTCTAATATAGAGCCGTTACAGACAGCTTGGTGGTTTATCGTAAGGTCGCTAGAGGGACTTTAACGGTCTATATCTGGTCCGTCAGAAATTTCATAAAAATCACGTTTACAGAGTGTCTAGCGGTTTATCGTAGGGCCGCTACACAAAGTTTTGTGGTCAAAGACTAGGCCGCTAGAGAACGTCTGACAGTAAAACTAAAATAAGAAGAACTATGTCTAAAACATATCATGTCTGAAAATCAATATGTATAAACTTCCCTATCATGATAGAACGAAGGTTAAGCTAACAATATGCATGGGATTCATGTATTATGACAAAGAGAATTATCTTAGTTCATTAAGGCCAAGAAAGATGAATGGATGTATAGATCCTATTAAAAAATGAAATTCTCCATACATAATTCATGAAATCAAGTGCAATAAGAGGGCTTTAAATCCTAACATGATAAGTTAGCCGTTCATGAGATGACCTACCTCTGCTAAGGCTTTTAGGCTTGGAATTTGATGTTGGAAGTTGACCCTTAAGACTGCAGTTCCTGTTGTAAATCAGTAACTTCACGTCCTAATATCTCTTGATCCACTTGACCTAATGACGTGAAACTTGGAGGGTAAGAAGTAAATACTAAGGGGAACAAAAAGTTCTAAAGGTACTAATGCTAATTACATCGATTTGGTTTCCTAATTCCTTGATATTCACCGGACTTTCGCATAGTTTCCTGGGTCGCTAATGTGGAACCAGCAACTTTGCAGGCTTTTATCTCCTTGTGTGCTTGATCTCCTAGCACGAAATTTTGAGGGATGTTAGTCCTATGTATTGGGAATAAAAACTTCTAAATAACTTACACAAAATAATACCTTCTTACCTTCATTGCACGCGAGCCAAATGTAAGGGTCGTACATGTCAAAACTAGGTCCTATTTATAGGGTTTGACTAGGGTTTGAGGATTAGAACGATCCTAGAATCCTTATTAAACCTTAGATCAATTTCTGAGAGTCCTTAGCATGTTTAATAGCCCTCCCATCTCAATCCCTAGGTGATAGAGCCTTAAAGATCCAATCTTTTTGCACTTTCTTCAATTCACGGAACTGACAGAATGTAGCGGTCGAATAATGGGCCGTTTTCTTCGATGTAGTGGTTGCACGATAGACCGCCATAGATCCTAGGCGCCGAATTTGAATTGCTTCAAACTCTTTTATTCTATTATCCACCACATTATCTAATTAATGGGTATTTATCTTTATATTCCGTGAATAATTTAATTAACCTTATAGAATATGGGTCAAACTTCATGGGCATGGTCCTTAAATCCTTTGGGCTTTATTTAAATAGACTAAGTTAATTGTTCATCATACTTGGGCCTTAATAATGACTTATTTAACCCAATATTCATTTATTAATCCATTTTTATCTTTAAAAAATGTCAGAGAATATTTAATAATTTCAAAATATTATATAAAATTTTCGGGTAATTACACCCTCCCCCACTTAAGAGAATTTGATCCCCAAATTCAATACATGGATCATATGGAGAGTGTACTTGCAAAATAACTCCGGATATTTCTTGCGCATAGCTCCCTCTGTTTTCCATGTTTCTCCTGACTTTGTCCACTTGATCTTGACCAAAGGAATACTTTTATTCCGAAGTTGACGTACCTCTCGTTCAAGGATCCTGATTGGCTTTTGCTCATATGTCAAATCCTTCTTAATCTCTCGATTGTCGTAGGTGATGACTTGGAAAGGATCATAAACATATTTCTTTAACATTGAGACATGGAATATGTAATGAACTCCTGCTAGTTATGGAGGCAAAGACAGTCGATAAGCCACTTCACTGACCCTTTCTAGAATTTCAAATGGGCCAATGAATCTTGGGGTAAGCTTGCCTTTAATGCCAAATCTTCAAATACCACGACCCGGAGAAACTTTAAGATACACATGATCTCCCACTTTGAACTCCAAGTCGTGCCTTCGATTATCAACATAAGATTTCTGCCAGTCTTGTGCCATCTAGAGTCTTTCTCGAATAAGCTTTATCTTTTCAGTAGTATCCCTGATAATATCGGGGCCTAAAAATTATCTCTCCCCTACTTCATTCCAGCATATCGGTGATCGACAGCTTCTTCCATACAGAGCTTCAAATGGTGCCATATGTATACTAGCTTGGTAGCTATTATTGTATGCAAATTCTACTAGAGGCAAGTGATCATGCCAGCTTCCTTCAAAGTCAATGGCACAAGCCCTGAGCATATCTTCCACCACTTGATTTGTTCTTTCTGTTTGACCATCGGTTTGTGGATGGAATGCTGTGCTAAAGTTTAGTCGGGTACCTAAAGATTGTTGTAGAACCTTCCAGAACTATGATGTGAATCGAGGATCTCGATCAGATATGATAGTGACAGGGACACCATGTAATTTGACGATTTCCCCTATGTATAATGCCGCTAGGATATCCACAGACCATCGACTTTTAATTGGCAGAAAATGTGCAGACTTAGTCAATCGGTCTACGATTACCCATATACCATCGTGTCCACCTCTTGTTTTAGGTAAACCCATAATGAAATCCATCCCTATACCTTCCCATTTCCACTCGGGAATATTCAAGGGGTGTAACTTCCCTACAGGTCTTAAACGTTCTACCTTTACTTGTTGACAAGTGAGATAGCGGGATACGAAATCTACTATTTCTCTTTTCATGTTAGGTCACCAGAAATTTTTTTTAAGATCTTGATACATTTTAGTACCACCAGGGTGAATGGTGTACTTGGAACTATGAGCTTCTTCCAGGATCAGTTTCTTAGTATCAACATGATCCGGTATACAAATTCGGCCCTTGAATAGCAACCTTCCATCATTGGCAATAGAGAAATCTGGCCTTTGCTCAATATTAGCTTTGATCTCCAGTAATCTTCGGTCATTGTCTTGTAGCTTGACCAGATCTTCTATTAATATAGGTTGAGTTTGGATATTAGCTATAAAACACTCTTCCTTCTTCATGTCAATATCTAAGTTCAACTGAGCAAATTGAGAGATGAGTTTAGTCATACTAATCATGAGAGTTAATAGTTTCTCATTGATTTTCTGCTGAGTGCATCTGCCACAACATTAGCCTTGCGAGGATGATATTGGATAGCAAAATCAAAGTCCTTTAAGTATTCCAACCATCTTCTTTGCCTCATATTCAGTTCCTTTTGGGAGAACAAATATTTCAAGCGGTTGTGGTCTGAGTAGACCACGAATTTTTCTCCGTAAAGGTAGTGACGCCAAATTTTTAAGGCAAATATAACATCCGCCAATTCTAAATCATGTACGGGATAATTCTTCTCGTGACGCTTCAACTGTCTTGAAGAATAGCAAATTACTTTCCCATTTTGCATATGAACGCACCCTAGGCCAATGCCAGATGCATCTGTATAAACCTAAAATCCACCACCCTCAACGGGCAATGATAATATAAGGGCTGTAGTGGGATGATCCTTAAGAGTTAAGAAACTCTCTTCGCATTCCTTCGACCATATAAAAGGATTTTCTTTTCTTATAAGCCATGTCAAAGGAACAACTATCTTAGAAAAATCCTTAATAAATCTCCTGTAATACCCAGCCAAACCTAGAAAGCTTCTTACTTCTGACACGGTCGTTGGCTGACTCCAAGTCTTGACTGCTTTCACTTTAGAAGGATCAACAGTGATACCTTCCTTTAAAATAATGTGACCAAGGAATGAAACTTCCTTGAGCCAGAACTCACATTTACTAAGTTTCACATAAAGTTTGTGTTCTCTTAAAGTCTGCAAGGCTATTTTCAAATGTTCTTCATGTTCCTCCTTTGTCTTGGAGTAAATAAGAATGTCATCAATAAAGACGACCACAAATTGGTCCAAATAAGGCCAGAAAACTTTGTTCATAAGTTGCATAAATGCTGCAGGGGCATTGGTTAACCCGAATGGCATTACAATAAATTCATAATCACCATAACTGTTTCGAAAAATAGTTTTGAATATGTCTTCATCCTTAATCCTTAGCTGGTGATATCTTGACCTGAGGTCTATCTTGGAGAAGTATTCTGCTCCCGAGAGCTGATCAAAGAGCTCATCCATACGCGGCAACGGATATTTGTTCTTAATTGTGAGTTGATTCAATCGCCGGTAGTCAATACAGAGCCTGGGCGATCCATCCTTCTTCTTGACAAAAAGAACTGGCATACCCCAAGGGGATGTGCTAGGTCGAATGAAACCCTTGTCTAATAACTCCTAAAGTTACCTCTTCAGTTCCTTAAGTTCTGTGGGGGATATCTTGTAGGGGCTATTGAAACAGGTGATGCTCCTGGGATGAGTTCAATGGAGAAATTTACTTCCCTTTCGGGTGGTAAACTGGGTAAATCTGATGGGAATACATCAGGAAACTCATTTACGATGGGGATGTCTACTAAGATTATCTCCTTAGACTCGGTAACAATCACAGAAGCAAGGAAAGCTTCACATCCTTGCGAAATCAGTTTGCAAGCGTGAAGAGAATAAATGATGGTAGGATATTTCCTACGCTTGATACCAAAGAGGGAAAGTCTTGGAAGACTAGGTTTCCGAATAGAAATAATCTGGTTGCAGCAATTGATGTAGGCATCATGATCTACAAGCCAATCTACCCCTAAAATAGCATCGTAGCCTTCCATATCAAGGCATACGAGGTTTGCAGGAAGATTGTGTCCTTCAACTATTACTTCACTATCAGGATAATAGTTTGTGAGTTTGGTTCCGGGACCTAACGGTGTAGTAATAACCAGGTCCGTAGGTAAAGGAACTGATGAAAGATGTAAAGTTCTTGCGAAGGAAGTAGATATAGAAGAATGAGAAGCACCAGTATCAAATAATACGAATGCAGGATGTGAACAGATGTGAATGGTCCCTTCCATAAGCCCATCATCCCTGGGCGCTTCATCATCTAAAATGGCATTAAGATGAGCATGTCTCTTACTTCCACCTCTAGAAGATAGCTCCTTCATCAGAGGGCCATCCGGCACACGGTGCTCCCTGCTGCCATAATGTAGACAAGCGCCAAGGCGCTTCCAGCATTTTTCGGCCGAATGACCGAACTTCTCACAAAAGGTACAGGTCGTGACGACCTGCTTATCTTCTTCCTTGACTTTCTTGTTCTTGTGGTAGCCACTACCACTCCGATTTCGGGATCTTTTCTTACTATCACGGGATTTGTAGGGTTCCGTGATGTTGAACTTGCTTTTCTTATCACGCCGATCTGATCTTCGGCTTGATTCTTTGCTCTTACCTTTTAATTTCTCGACCTTCTCTAAGGTCCTTTCACATAGGTGTGCCCGCTGGACCATTTTCGCGTATGTACGAATAATCTGGGTCCCCAGTTGTTGAATATATCCGGGCCTTAATCCATCCAAAAGTCGATTAACATTCAGCAAGTCAATGCTAATCAGATGAGGAGCATAGGGTGCCAGTCGAGAAAATTGAAGTTCATATTCTGCCACTGACAACATGCCATGGCGTAGAGAAGCGAACTCCATAGCCTTCCGCTCCTTAATATGCTCGGAAAAGTACTTGGCACGAAATAAGGTAAGAAAACCTTCCCACGAGTGTGGTGCGTCAGCTAGAGATGCCAGTACTAACTTCCACCATGTACGTGCATCCTTGTTGAGTTGAAAAGTAGCAAGGCACACTTTTTCCTGGTCTATACATTGTATGACGTCAAATATCCGGTTCATTTCATCGATCTAGTTCTCGACCTCGTCCGGATTAGAAGAACCATAGAAATGTGGATGATTTAAGCTACAGAAATTGCGATGCAAGTCCCCAGCTCTTGCTCCTGCGCCTGCTTGCGCCATGGTTTGCAACGCTTGTGTCAGACTCGCAACGGTCTATTGCATACCATTCCAGTCTACGCGATGAGCCATTACAATAAGAATAAGGTACCTGAGAAAAATAATGAATTTGTTAATTCCCATGGAATGAGTGGGTTTAAGCCAAAGCTAATTTACTATCTTATCCCCGGGCTCTACCCAATGTCTCACATAGGTTGGGAATTTCTTCCTTAGTTCATATGTATGGGTCCTAAAACTTTGGACTTATCCTATGACATGACTTTTCTCCCTAAGTCCTTGGACTTAGACTCTGATACTAACTTAATTGTCACGCCCCGAGCCTTTAATACAGTGGAAGATAATCTAAAAAATGTGAACAACCGAATGGTAAGCCTCTTGCAAGTAAGAATAATCGGAGCGCAATAACAATCACACATAAGATGCAATTGCATAATAATTTATTCAAACCTTCACTTTTATTAATAATCAGAATGATTCAAGTACATCAACTATTCAACTACGTGACTCAATAAAGAGAAAATTACATGAACTCGATCTAGACATCATTGACTTCCTAAGTCTTCTTTCAATCTTATGTGACCTTCATTCGCTCTCGGACCCATCACTTGAATAACTCGAATCCGAATCCGAACTACTTGTATCTCCTAGAAAGATTGAAAAATAGGTAATGAGCATACTTGCCCAGTAGGTATCTTCGCATTAACATGAATGTAATATTAAAGTGATTAGCATTTTGGGCTCTAGAGAATAAAGTAAAATCATGCGAATGCGAAAAATCACGTCAATAAACCAAAGTAACATGACATGATCAAGTTAAGATATGATTGAGCAAGCATGATCAAGCAAGAATGTAATTATGGCCTTTCATGAAAAAGAATGTAACAAGAATGTACTAACAAGTCAAGCAAGAATGTACTCTTCACTTAGTAACAAGTACTTCATGAATTTCTGTAGATATTTTCACTTCACGAGCCGTGGATAATTTCACTTATTTATAAAGAAAGTACTCCCAGGACAATGCGACGCCAGTAGCATCATACCCCATGGTTTATAATAGTATGTTTCCGACAATCAACCGAGGGGACTAGCATAGAACCCTTGAACACAATCAGTGCTCGAACCGCATCTTCAAGTATACATCAAGCTACTTCCACATATATAACAATAAAGTTGCCCACGCATGTAATAAGTTCAATAAGTGTTCAAGACTCAATGTCAATAATAAGAATGCACCAAATATAGATTTATGAGTTCAAGAAATGCATTAATAACTAAGTTATGCATTGGAGAAAATTCGACAGCATAACGGTACATTCTTTATCTTTCATACTTTATCTTAGATGTCTTTGAATAAGGTTACAAGTCCCAGACTATCATTAGTCAGTCTAGGATTATAGGACTATTAATCATTAGGTCAAACCTTGGGTCAACTATTCAAAAAATGAAGCGGTCTATAACTGGGTCGCTATATTGATATGGCGGTCTGATATTGGGCTGCTAGAGTGGGTTGACTCCAGAAAGAAATCAATTGGACTCAGAGAACGTGGCGGTCAGATACTGGACCATTAATGGGACTTAGCGGTCGAGTATTGAACTGTTACAGGATAGAATTCAGAAAACATCGGTAGTGCTTTCTAGACAACTTGGGCTTTAATGGTACAACCAACTCGGCGTCCTAGTGGGAATCCCAGGCTCGCGGAGAATTACGGAGGCCTTGAAACAAGATTTTCTAGTCCATTTGAAGGAATATCCAAAGGAGAGGTTATCAAGTTCAAGATTATGTCCCTATAGTGCAAAAGTGTAACTAATGCTCATATACCGGAATATATGCCATGTACTTATAGAAATGACTCTAAGATAAGAAGGGAATTTGTAATAGTGATAAACCAATCAGTGAACCACATTTATTATCACCCTTGAAAGATGTATTTAATACAAAGTATAAGTTTTGGCATGAAATTAGCATCAGCTTTAAAATAATCCCAAGTATGATAAAGAACATGCGATCACTGTCATGAAGCAGTAATTTAAAACTCAGAGTAATGAAATACCATTAAAATACGTTAGAACATAGTTAACTAGGCTTACTTGTAAGTTAATGGGCTGTTCTTAAATCTATCTCGGGTTGACAAAAAATAGAACATTGGCGGTCTAATATAGAGCCGTTACAGACAGCTTGGCGGTTTATCGTAAGGTCGCTAGAGGGACTTTAACGGTCTATGTCTGGTCCGTCAGAAATTTCATAAAAATCACGTTTACAGAGTGTCTAGCGGTTTATCGTAGGGCCGCTACACAAAGTTTTGTGGTCAAAGACTAGGCCGCTAGAGAACGTCTGACAGTAAAACTAAAATAAGAAGAACTATGTCTAAAACACATCATGTCTGAAAATCAACATGTATAAACTTCCCTATCATGATAGAACGAAGGTTAAGCTAACAATATGCATGGGATTCATGTATTATGACAAAGAGAATTATCTTAGTTCATTAAGGCCAAGAAAGATGAATGGATGTATAGATCCTATTAAAAAATGAAATTCTCCATACATAATTCATGAAATCAAGTGCAATAAGAGGGCTTTAAATCCTAACATGATAAGTTAGCCGTTCATGAGATGACCTACCTCTGCTAAGGCTTTTAGGCTTGGAATTTGATGTTGGAGGTTGACCCTTAAGACTGCAGTTCCTGTTGTAAATCAGTAACTTCACGTCCTAATATCTCTTGATCCACTTGACCTAATGACGTGAAACTTGGAGGGTATGAAGTAAATACTAAGGGGAACAAAAAGTTCTAAAAGTACTAATGCGAATTACCTCGATTTGGTTTCCTAATTCCTTGATCTTCACTGGACTTTCACACAGTTTCCTGGGTCGCTAATGTGGAACCAGCAACTTTACAGGCTTCTATCTCCTTGTGTGCTTGATATCCTAGCATGAAATTCTGAGGGATGTTCGTCCTATGTATTGGGAATAAAAACTTCTAAATAACTTACACAAAATAATACCTTCTTACCTTGATTCCACGCGAGCCAAATGTAAGGGTCGTGCAGGTCAAAACTAGGTCCTATTTATAGGGTTTGGCTAGGGTTTAAGAATTAGAACGATTCTAGAATCCTTATTACACCTTAGATCAACTTCTGACAGTCCTTAGCATGTTTACTAGTTCTCCCATCTCGATCCCTAGGTGATAGAGCCTTAAAAATCAAATCTTTTTGCTCTTCCTTCAATTCACGGAACTGACAGAATGTAGCGGCCGAATAATGGAACATTTTCTTGGATGTAGCGATTGCACGATAAACCGCCACAGAACCTAGGCGCCGAATTTGAATTGCTTCAAACTCTTTTATTCTATTATCCACCACATTATCCAATGAATGGGTATTTATCTTTATATTTCATGAATAATTTAATTAACCTTCTAGAATCTTGGCCAAACTTCATAGGTTTGGTCCTTAAATCCTTTAATAATTCAAACATATTTTCTAAAATTTTCGGGTCATTACAACAGCTTCAACCGATGGGCCTTACAGCTTATGCCAACCGTTGATACACAGCTTCGCTGGGCCTTACAGCTTCGCCTCCGCTGACACAGCTTAGAAAAGGAAATGGAAAATGAAAAATAATGGTAGAAAACAGCAGTAGAAAGTTGAACAATTAAAGCTCAAAATATAGCTCAATGAGGAGCACTATAGCTTGCAATGGAGCAATCGTAGCTGGGATTTAATCCAGAGAATACGAGACCCTCTTCTTCCTTAGCTCTAGCTACTTCACTCTTTTTCTTCTTCTTTTTCTCTGCTATCTCACAATAGCTCTCTTCTTTTCAGTTTCTTCTCTTCTTGCAGCACTCACTCTTTCTCTTTCTTCTCAGACTCTCACTTTCTCTTCTTCTTCTTCTGCTCTCTATTCTTACATTCAGTTTTGCTGGATGCTCACCTTTCTTCTCTACTTCATTACTGAACTGAGCGATCGGCCCTTCTTTTATATCATCTAGGAGATAGGTGCGTGGTTGCCACATTTCCCGCTCAATTTTCAAGCAAGATCTGATCCGAACTTCTCCACGTGTTAGCATCACTAAGCTTTTGCTTTCCACGTGACAAAATCCTCCGCTATGCACCTTCCATCGGATCACGTGTCAGTCACTAATCAGAGTACACGTGACTGTATCAAGATGTTGGGCTTTACTACTTTCTGGGCTTGACTTGTTCGAACTTGGTTCAATTCATATGTCCTTGTTATCAGATAAAGGGTATTTAATGAAACACATGATAGTGAAGAAAAACTGTAATAATGACAATATGATTCATGGTTTATGAGGGTGATCATAATGTAAATGAAACCATGAAGACAAGGAGTCACAGACCATTGATGCTAAATATGTGAAACTCATGTACTTTCATTGACTTGAATTCATAAGCCATATGTATGCTAGCACACACTTTTCAAGCATGAACAACTGGACTACCACAGACTTTTCATGCGTGAACAACTGGACTAGCACAGACTTAACATCAGTGAGACACTGGGCTAGCACAGACTTAATGTGTGTGAAATACTAGGCTAGCACATACCTAATGGTGTCATAGCAAATGTGCTCAGACCTGTCCTAGCAGATGTTCTCGGACCTCAAATCGCATGTCTACAGTCATTATACAC
The DNA here is from genome assembly GCA_022559845.1 of Amorphophallus konjac. Taxonomy (NCBI): domain Eukaryota; kingdom Viridiplantae; phylum Streptophyta; class Magnoliopsida; order Alismatales; family Araceae; genus Amorphophallus; species Amorphophallus konjac. Next base: position 373,989,478 of record CM040121.1, read on the forward strand.
AATGTGCACTGACTTGTGTGTGCACGATGCAGGATGTGCATCGACCTGATGCTATCATAAAAAATATGCTCTGACTTGTCCTACCAAATGTGCTCAAACCTATAGCGAGCATAAGGTAAGTGTGCATCGACGTTATGTGCTATCCAACAGACATGCACTGACATTATGTGCTATCCAATAGACATGCACCGACTTCATTTGAAGACAGGCAAATGTGCTCGGACCCTTGCAACAAACATGCACATACTTCGTGAGCATATATGCACAGACCTATATCCATACAGTAGAGGATGCGCCGACCTTCCTATGAACATGTGATGGATATGCACTGACCTACTATAGTGAAATGTGCAGACTTTAGATCAGTCTAAAGCAAATGTGCATCGACCTCAAACATGCACTGACCTTAACAAACATCGACCTCCATGTGCCTTAGACAAAAACTAGCACCGACTTTGACTAGTGTGCTACAGGGAATAGCATCAACTATGTGTGCATGTGCATGGAGTGAAACGTGCACTGACCTAGAGCTAGCATCGACCTTAGTTGATGCAAGCCATAACTAATATGCACTGACTTAATATGAACATGCACATACCTGAACATAGTGTGCATTGACTTTGCTACAGTGAAGTGCACGGACCCTAGGTATAAATATGCTTGGACCTGGTATGCGCTAAGGCTTGAAACATGCACCGACTTGGATTGACATTATGCATGAGTGTGCATAGAGCTTATAATAACTAAGTGTAAACCTGCACTGACATTATATGCCTTTTGCAAACATGCACGTACTTCAACAATATTAGACAATACATGTGCAGACTTGCATGAGATAGATGCTTAGACCACGCCTAGTATGCATGTGCTTAGACTAGAAAGTGTGTGCACCGAGTACATGAACGTGTGAACAGTAACGTGCACAGATCCTCTATATGAGTGAGAGGAAACATGCACCGAACTTCTAAATACATGCAACTTGTTTGATTAAATGACTGTGCATGCAATCTGATCAGGTTCTATGCAGCATGAAAATGCATCTGCCTAAAAAGGCATACATCATGCAAATGATTATGATGACAACATTAATGCACAGAACTCAATGCACAACAAACAATCCTCATAAAACCACAGTGCAAAGAACAGATATGAGCGTGGACCTCATATACCACAGTGCAGCATAAACACATATGAATGCAATATGCACACATAACACGTATGACATCATGCACCAATGACTCATAGTGTTTGACATCATCAAAATCACAGAGAGAGGTACAACATCATCCGCCGTCGACTCATCCATGACTGTTATGTAACGTGCAATGTGTTCTTTCGGGGACCCGTGCTCGTCAAATTTATCAAACTTTGGTATTTTATTGATGCTGGGTGGTAGTCTTTTGGTAGCATGCAGGGCTCGATATGGTATTTCTTACACATCAAAGGTAGTGTGCTCATCTCTACTCCTTTCCACCAGCTTTGCCTAAATCATTTGTTCCATCATTCGCCTATCCACTATGGCCGGTCCAACCGAGCCTCGGTAGAGGGGAGTTTGCTGTAATTACTATGTCACTGGCACCGTTACCTTGGGCATTGTGGCGACCCCTTGTTATTGAAGTGTCAGAAGCTGCTCCAAGGTCATAGATTATTATTGCTGGAGAAAGATGCCCCTAGTAGAAATAGGTGCCAGCTGAGATGCGGCTATAGGTGGCGAAGCTTTAAAGACTTGGCCATTGCCCTCTGATGCCTCGGAAGGGACTTCGGCCTACTTGAGTGCAGATGCATGTGCATTCTTTTCGTTCAACTGCTTTTTCAACATTTCAGCCTCTTGTTGGTACTTTTGCGCCAACATCATTACCACAGGGTCATTCATAGAAGGTCTGGGAGCGCTACCTCTATCTTCAATTGGGATATCTTCAGGTGACGTGGATAGCATTCCATCGTTGTTTTTAGCTGCAAGGATCTGCGACATCTCATTTGCAGCTTCTCTTCTTCTTGAGAGGGGGCCCTGCCTTTTGACAAGCCCACGCACCTCTTCGTATTCTGGGGGCGGATCCATAAGTCATTAATGAACTATGGAACTATGGAAATGTGCCGTTATGCTGCCAAAATTCCTCCGTAGCATAATGTCCAAATAATCTATCCTTGAACTCTCATGATTTCATTTCGGTGCATTCTTACCTTGGTTTGATTGACATGAAGCTGTTGTTGAACTTGACATTATCGACCATATTTATATTTTTCGTTGAAGTAGCTTGATTTATAACTTGAATATTCAAGGGTGGGCATGGACGGTGTCCAACTGCTCGACGCTAGCCCCCTCGGCGGATTGCCAGAATCATATTGTAAACCATGGGGTATGATGCTTACAGACATCGCATTACGTCCGGAGTACTTTTTTTATAAATGGTTGAAATCCACGAGGCTCATCATGAAATTATACTTGCTCGTTACATGACTTTCTACAACATAGCCTTTATGGTTATGAAAAGTACATTCTCGTTACATTCTAGTACATTCTCGTTAATGAAAGGGCACATTATATTCTTGCTTGATCATGCCCTCTCTTATTCATTGAATTCTCATCTCTCTATAGTCTATATCTTGTTGTTACTATGGTTTTTATTTCACATATTTTATCACTTTTACTTTTACTTTACCTTTTAGAGTTAAATTGTTAATTACTTTAGCAACGCCATCATCTAGATACCTACTGGGCGAGTGCGCTCATTCCCTACTTTTCAATCTTTTCAAAAAATTATAGTGGAACGGATTCGAATTACTCGAATGACGGATCCGAGGGCGAGAGCGATTGATGGACGAGAGAAGCCATAGCTAGTCTAGTCATGAGTCATATTGTAATTAGGTTCCTTCACTGTAATAGGTAGTGAAGTCGATCATGTCATGTAATTTTCTTTTTATTGAGTCTAGCGAGTCATTATGTTAAGGAGTCGAGAGTCATTCTAAACCTTGATTATGATTTAATAAAGTTGGAATTTTGAGTACATGACCTTGTGCATTCCTATTTTATGTGGATGTGTATTAGCGCTCTGATTGTCAGTCTCGCTTGAGACTTTAATTGTCGGATGTTCATGTTCCCGACTTAATTCCGCTACATATCTCGGGGCGTGACAGTTAAGTTGGTATCAAAGCATAGGCATAAGTAAGTCCTAAGAAAATGTCAAGTCATAGGCTAAGTCCAAGGATTAAGGACCCACACCTATGAACTAGGAAAGAAACTTTCCAAACCCATGTGAGATTGGGTAGAGCCCGGGATGAGATAGTTTATTTCAAAATTAACCTTTAGGTTAATCTTCCTACATTCCAAGGAAATAACTAATTATTTATTTTCTCATGCACCTCATTCTCACAATGGCTGGCAACTGTGTGAACTGGGAAGCTATGCAACAAACGGTTGCGGGTCTCACCCAAGCCCTCCAAACGGTGGCTCAAGCTGGTGCGCGGGCAGGCACCAGTGATCTACACCACAATTTTCAGAGCATGAACCCTCTGCGGTTCTCGGAGTCTTCAAATCCAGACAAGGCATAAAACTGGATTGACGAGATGTATCTAATTTTTAATGTTATGGAATGCTCGGACCAGGAGAAGGTCCTATTCGCCACTTTCCAGCTGAATAAAGATGCGCGCACATGGTGGAAGGCCGCCACTACTCATCTATAGAATGCCCAAATTACTTGGGAGGAGTTTCTTGAACTCTTAGGGGAGAAGTACTTCTTCGAACATGTCCGTGAAAGGAAGGCTGCAGAATTCGCCTCTCTCCGGCAAGGCATCATGCCCGTGGCAGAGTATGAATTGTAATTTTCTTGCTCGGCACCTTATGCTCCACACATTTTGGTTACAAAACTCCTCAAAGCATATCGCTTCATGGACGGATTGAGGCCTGTCTTTGTCAAATAACTTGGCCCTCAAAACATTCGGACCTATACGGAGATGGTCCACCGAGCACATTTATGTGAATGGACCTTGGAGAAGGTAGAGAAATACAAGGGCAAGGGTGAAGACTCTGGCCGTAAGTACGAGAAGAAGGGGTGAAAGGAAGAAAGATTTAGTATCACGGGGTTCTATAAATCCCTTGATGGCAAGAAGAGGTCTAGTAACGGGAATGGCAAAAGAAACAACAACAACAAGAAGAAGGTTAAAGAGGAGGAGAAGAAAGTCATGACGGCTTGCACGTTCTGTGAGAAATTTGGTCATTCGGCTGAGGTGTACTGGAAGCGCCTCGGTGCTTGTCTACGCTGTGGAAGTTGGGAGCATTGCATGTCCAATTGCCCCTTCATGAAAGGATAATCTTCTAATGGCGGGCGTAAGTTGTAGGCTCGTCTTAATGTCGTAATGGATGAGGAAGCACCCAAGGATGATGGGTTAATGGAATGTATCGTACAAATTTACTCGTATCTTACCTTTGTGTTATTTGATAGTGGTGCTTCTCATTCTTTTATATCTACTGCTTTTGCGAAAACTTTGCCAGTTTCACATGTCCCTCTACCTTCGGACCTAGAAATAACAACATCCTTAGGTCCGGGAACCAAACTTACAACCCACTACCCAGATAGTGAGGTAACCATAGAAGGCCATAATCTCCCTGCAAACCTTGTATGCCTTGACATGGAAGGCTACGATGCCATCCTAGGTGTAGATTGGTTATGTGACCATTATGTCGATATCAATTGTCGCAATAGGAGGATTTCTTTCCATAAATCGGACCTCCTGTAGTTTTCCTTCCTTGGCATTAAATATACGAAGCATCCTATTCTTATTTCTTCTCTTCACGCCTACAAACTTATTTTGCAAGGTTGTGAAGATTTCCTTACTTCTGTAATCATTACCGAGTCCAAGGAAATCATCCTAGAAGAAATCCCCATTGTAAAAGAGTTCCCCGATGTCTTTCCATCCGAACTATCCCGTTTACCGCCCGAGAGACAAGTAAACTTCTCTATTGAACTTATCCCTGGAGTAGCACCTACTTCAAAGGCTCCTTATAGGATGTCCCCCACAGAGCTTAAGGAGTTGAAAAAGTAACTTCATGAATTGTTGGAGAAAGGCTTCATTCGACCCAGCACGTCCCCTTGGGGTGCACCGGTCTCATGCATCAGGAAGAAGGATGGATCTCTCAGACTATGCATCGACTACCAGCAGTTAAATAAACTCACAATCAAGAATAAATATCCACTGATGCATATAGATGAGCTATTTGATTAAATCTTCGGAGCGAAATATTTCTCAAAGATAGATCTCAGGTCTGGTTACCATCAACTCAGGATTAAAGATGAAGACATTTACAAGACTGCTTTGCAGAGCAGATATGGACACTATGAGTTCATAGTGATGTCGTTCGGGTTAACCAATGCCCCTACAGCTTTCATGCAACTTATGAACAATGTCTTCAGACCTTATCTCGACTGATTCGTGGTCGTATTTATTGATGACATTCTTATATAGTCCATGTCCAAGGAGGAACATGAAAAACATTCATGGATAGCCTTGCAAACCTTTAGAGAACACCTACTATATGTGAAGCTCAGTAAGTGGGAGTTATGGCTAAAGGAGGTCACTTTCCTTGGCCATATTTTCTCAAAGGAAGGTATTACTGTGAATCCTTCTAAGGTCGAAGCTGTTAAGAATTAGAGCCGTCCGACAACGGTATCAGAAGTTAGAAGTTTTCTTGGTCTGGCAGGGTATTACCGACGATTCGTCAAAGATTTCTCTAAGATTGTCGTTCCTTTGACTAGGCTCACAAGAAAGGTGTCATGCTCCGAGATGTGTAGCGGAATTAAGTCAGAAATGTGAACAGCCGGCAATACGCCTGAAGTTAGCAAGATAATCAGAGCGCTAACCATTCACACATAGAAGAGTGAACACAAGATAATGTACTGAAAATCCACTTTTATTGAATCATAATAATTAAAGTTTACAAGACACTTGACTCTTTTAACTCTAGACTCACGAAAAATAAAATTACATCATTATGACTCTAAACAAGACACTACTAGGATTCACTCGATCTTCATTCACTCTCGGATTCGCCGCTTGAAAAGTCCGAATCCGGCCCTCTAGTATTTCCTGAAAAAGATTGAAAAGTAGTGAATGAGCACACTTGCCCAGTAGGTATCTTCGTATCAACATGATGGCAATGTTAAAGTAGTTAACATTTTAGCTCTAGAAGGTAAGATAAAAGAAAATGCGATGAAACATACGATATAACACCAAAGTGACAACAAGTATCAAGATATAAACAAGATAGAAGATAGAGAAACATGATCAAGTAAGATTATAATGTGGACTTTCATGAACAAGAATATACTATCATGTAACAAGAAAGTCATGTAACAAGAATGTACTTCAACAAGCATGTAAATATCATTAGATTTCCTCGTGGATTTCACCCATTTAAAAAAAAGTACTCCCGACGTAATGCGATGCCAGTGTTCATCATACCCCATGGTTTATAGTATGATTCTGGCCATCCGCCGGGGGGGCTAGCGTGGAGCCCTTGGACACTGTCCATGCCAACTCTTGCATCTTCAAGTTACAAATCAACCTACTTCTATAAGAAATATAAGTGTAGGCCAATAACAATTTCAACTATAGTTTCATGATAGCAAAATCAAGGTATGAACGTACAAAAAATGAAAAGCATGAGATCAAGGATGAATTAATTAAACATTATGCCACGGAGGAATTCTGGCAGCATAACGGTATATTCATAGATTTCTACAATTCATTAATTGCTTATTGAACAAAGTGTTAGGTTCCAGGTAATCAAAGAATCACCTAGGAATAGAGTATAACCAATCCCTTGGGTCAATCCACGGGTTGGAAGACAAGGTGACATAACATGGTATAATATCGACCATTTTTATGAGAAAGAGGCCAAGTCCAGACCACCTTTAGATAGGGTCGGTGCCATAAGAGAAAGGGGTCGACGCAATGAGTGTTAAAACCAGAACACGGTCGCGCCAGGACTGCTATCATGAAGTAGCGGTCACCTGATGGCCACGTTCAGGTCCGTTCATAGAAAAAATGCAGGGAACTCGAGTGCTTTTTAGACTATTGGATTTTAGGGTACAACCAGCTCGGTGTCCTAGTGGGAATCCCAGGCTAACGAACACTTACGGAGGCCTTGAAACATGATCACCTAGTCCGGCAGAAGGAATATCCAGTGGAGAGGATCTCAAGTCCAAGAGAGTGTGCCTAGCAAGTGCGTGTGTAACTAATAGCAACATACCAGAATATGTGCTCTATGTGAAGTTAATAAAATAGAAAGAGATGAGAAAAAGGAATGATAAAACACATAACCAGAATATGTGCCAATGTGCATGAAAATTACTTTAAATACAATACTATAAGATTTTGGGCAAGAACATAACGTACATGAAATTAATCTTAAGAACATGCCAACATGCAATATGAAACATGCCATGGTCGGAGAGTACAATAACTATGCTAAGGCATGCATAATTCAAATTAATAAAAAGGAAATATGCATCGTATAATCTGGGTTCAGAAATCATAACGCGGTCTTTAGAAAACCGCCTCTTGGATGACGCGGTTTCTGTAGAATCACCTTCTGTCAGCTTGACAGAAGGTAATATATTAACGTACATGGCCTATCTAATAGCAATTTATACATGAAAACTATGGAGAATATGATGATAACATGATAGAATAGAACTAATGAATGGAGATGCATGTATTTAGATAACTTTGGCCAAATTACTATTTTTTCCATTAATTTGCAGGGATATGCATTTTATGAAAAACCTAATTGTGCAAGCATAGAAAAACTTCAAATTCTCTAAGCACAGTGCATGAAATCACGAGGTAATTGAGGGCTTTTGTTCCTAACTTGATGTGTAAACTATACATGAGATAACCTACCTCTGGACTAGGCACTAAATTTTAAATTCCTTGCTGGAAGAACACCCCAGTTCCTGTGCGTCCAGTGTGGAACCAACAACTTCCAGATGCTCTATCTTTCTGATCGCTTGATCTTTTCTCATGAGATTTGGAGGGAGATTAGAAAATATAAAGGGGAATAATTTAATCTAAAGGCTGGATATGAAATTCCCTTTGCTAAGGTCCCTAAATCTCAGATCTTTTCCCAACAAACACGCTTGTTCCTGTGTGTTCTGTAGAAGAACAACTACTTCCAGAACCTCTAACCCCACAACGGCTTGATCTCCCAACACGAAATTTGGAGGGGACTTAGACAATACTAAAGGGAACAAAAAGTTCTAAAAGACTTTTTTTATATAAGCGAGACCAAGGATTACTATTGGGGGATGGCACAATGTGTGCTAAACCCACCAATAGTATCCGGCCCAAATTTTATTGATGCTGGAGAAATCATTTACAAGTATTCCATGGGGCATACCCTTGAGTATAAAACAAAAGGAAACAAAGAAATGGAAGCATTCACAGTTCCTTGTCTCCTCCAGCTAGGAAGACCGGCTGCATCCACTGTGGCAAATCCACGAGCTCTACTAGGGAGGTCTTTCCAGCACCTGAAGTCCTTATTAGCACGGGTGGTACACGCTAAGGATGCTAAAACATCCGCGATTGAGTTCCCTTCCCTATAGATATGCTGAAGGTTCCAGTAGTTCCTTGGGATAATGTCTTCGATTTCATCCCACTATTTACATATCTTCCATGGAGGATGGTTACTGGACTATATCATGGTGATAAGTGCCTTGGAATCAGAATATATAACAGCTACAGGGAGACCACACTTGGCTAGAATTCTCAGCCCATCTAATAAGGCTCTTGCCTCAGCCACCATGTTAGTCCCCACACCATAATAGTAAGAGAACCCATATATGACTTCTCCCCTACCGCCCCTGATGCAACCACCTCCGCCAGCATGCCCTGGGTTGCCTTTAACTGCCCCATCAACATTTAAGGCATACCCTGTATTGGGGCAGGACCACTTGACAAGCTTTGGAGGTTTCTCAATAAAGTTGTAAGAAAAGTTGTATTGTTCCAGTATAAGCTTTTCATTTGCTGAAGGAGCCCTATTGAAGGTGACCTTTTGCGTAGCGAACTACACCTGCCTCATGATCTACTGTTGCAACATTCTGGTAGAAGTCCCCTTTTCTTCATATTTATGTTTACACCGAGCCTTCCATATCTCCCATAATATGAGCAGCATGGTGAGAATGGCTGCAAAGCCAAATGGAGATTTGTTGTCAGCTGTGCATAAAATATCTCAGCAATAGCCAGTAACAGAATTTGAAGCTCTGCATCTGGAGTCAAAAAGAAGCCTAAAGAACCTCCACATGGGTTTAGCAAGTTGACTATCTAGAAGGAGATGATTCAAGTTCTCTTCCTGATTGTTGACTTTGCAGCAGACACATTTGGAAGGGAGGCTTATACCATTGTCCTTTATAGCATAGTCAACAGGTACTGAAAGGTGCAGGGTCCGCCAGTAGAACAAGGAGGCTCTCGGGGGGATATATGTTCCCCAAATCTTCTTTAATGACAGTCTTCTTGTCCCTTGTACTCGCACTGCATTGTCTGCAGATTTGCTAGTAAAAGTGACGTCTATGTTAGCAGCCCAAACACATCTATCCGACCCCTGTTGCAATTCTATAGGTCCAATGGTTTGAACAATATTGTGAGGGATATAAGACCACACCTGGTGGTTTGGATTTAAAACAGCTTCACTTAGCATGACCTTTGGAGTGTTAGCATTAGGGGCCAACACTGTTCCACACCAATTATCCTTCAAAACATCAATTGTTTTCCCATCCATAGGAATCCATCGGGTGTAGATAACACTATTTGCCTGGCCTGACTAAAAACATCCCTACGAACTCTAGCAGGAAAAGGTCTCTCAAGGGTGCTGAGATGGCCCTTGATGTATTTAGATGTTGCAAACTGGGACTAAAGAGAGGTGCCATTGAAAGTTCTCCAAATCTATTTTGCCACCATGGAGACTTGAGTATGATGCAGGCTTTTTATATTATGACCATCCTCCTCTATTGGTTTAGTAATGCTAGACCATGAAACCCAATGATGCCTTGGACCTTCTTTGCCAGTCCAAAAGAAATTGGCGCACAGCTTGTTTATAATGCCAATAATAGTAGCTGGTAAGCATGAAGCACTAGCAGTGTAGATAGGAATGGATTGAAGCACAGAGTTAATGAGGCACCTTCGCCCAGCTTGGGAGAGATATTTGGACTGCCAACTATTAATCCTGGTGCATATTTTCTCTAGCAGGTATTTATAATGTGAGACTCTTTTCCTTCCTTCAAATAGAGGAACACCAAGATAAGAATGTAGGTCAGTTTTATGCTAAAAACCAGTGTTATCTGATAGTCTCCTTATGACTGCATGTGGTACTTAATTTGAGACAATGAAACTACTTTTGCTTTTATTCACTTTCTGTCTAGAAGATTCCTCATAGTCTCTTATGAATGCCAACAGTCTTCTAATGTTCTTTGCCATACCATTTAAGAAAACCAAAGTGTCATCAGCATAGAGTAGGTGAGTGACTTGTAGACATCCTCGAGCGACATGATAGTGTTGGACTTGCCCACTGTGAAATAGGCTTGCAATTCCCCTGCTTAGGGCCTCTTCAACAATAATAAAAAGGGCTGGGGCCAAAGGATCCCCCTGCCTGACCCCTCTATTAGATTTGAAGTATCCAGTAGGTGATCCATTGAATAACACAGAAAACCAACAGTTGCAAAGCACCATAGAAATTAGAGAGTAGAATCTGTTGGAGAACCCAAAAGCTCTCATGACCGCTAGCAAAAAATCCCATTCCAACCTATCATATGCTTTAGCCATATCAAGTTTGAGAATGATATTATTTCCTCTAACTTTCCTTCCTAGCTCTTTCATCATATCTGAGGCTAATGAAATAGTATCCACTATATTCCTCCTCTGAACAAAGGCCCCTTGATTCTCAAATATAATATTTGGAAGAATGTCTACCATCCTATTGCTAATGATTCTGAAAATGATTTTGTAGGTGAAATTACACAGACTAATAGGCCTCATATCAGCAAACGAGTTTGGGGAAACCACTTTAGGAATCATAGCAATCAATGATGAGGTAGTACCTTTTGGTAGGGGCATTCCTCTGAAAAAACCTTGCACAGCTCTTATAACATCATCTGAAAAGATATCCCAGCATGATGTGAAGAACTTGCCCGCGTAGCCATAAGGGCCTGGCCTCTGTCGGGACCTAGGGAGTGAACAGTTCTTTTTATTTCCTCTTCTTCTGGGATAACTGTAAGGGCTGTGTTTTCCTCTGTTGAGATGAGGGAGGGAATGCGATCCGAGACTTCAGGCTTGATTATATGGTCAAAAGAAGTGAACTGTTGCCTAAAGAAGTCCACAACTTTGTCCTTTATCATAGCTTCGTCCTCACACCAATCTCCATTTTCAAGTTTAATTCTATGTATAGTCATCATGGCTCTCCTTTGTTTGACATGAAGGTGATAGAACTTGGTGTTGCGATCCCCCAACTACAACCAGTTAGTTTTAGCCTTATGACCCCAAAAAACTTCCTCTAAGTGAAGGCATCTCCTTAGATCTACTTTAATAGCTTGTAAAGATGTTATATTAGCCTCATTTGGGTCATCATCAAATGCTGCCTCAGCCAGAAGCACCTCCTCCTCTACTTTTGCTTTTCTTTCAAAAACATTGCCAAACTGCTCCTTGTTCCAATGTTTTATCACAGGTTTAATAGCTTTGAGCTTGTGCTGAAGAGTGTAGAAAGCATTATAGTGGTCTGATGGAATAGAGTCCCAGGCATTCCGCACCACAGTTTTGAAATTGACATCCTCAAGCCACATATGTTGAAAAACAAATCTACTTGGGGAAGAATTGAAGTGGGGATGATAAAGAAGCATAAGAGAATGATCTGATGGCTCTCTCATCAAGTGTTTGACTGTTAGCACATGGGCTTTCTCTGCCCAGTAGTCATTGAAAAGCACTCTGTCTAGCCTGGCTCTAATATTGCTAGCCCCAGTCTGGTTGTTTGACCAAGTGAAAGGATTGCCCGTGTATCCAGCATCCATCAGCCCTGCCATTACAGCAAAACCCTAGAAATCTATCATAGAATTAATAAACCTCATGGTGCCCCCCTTCTTTTCCTCTGGTGACAGAATAGCATTAAAGTCCCCACCCATAATCCATGGCTGATTTACTGAACCACCAAACTGAATAGGGTCTTCATGTAGGTCTCTTTTAACTGCCACATCACAAGAAGCATAAACAAAAGTGGCAAGATAGCCCATACAGCCACCATTCTGCACTTGGACAATCATGAATTGAGCAATACTTTGCACTACCGAAACTGAGATAGAATTTGGCCAGAACAGCCAGATTTTGGAATTCTCCTCTTGGTTCACATAGGCACAATCAAGCTTAATCTTTTGTCTTATACTTTCCAATCTATCTGCAGAGATCTTAGGTTCTATGATGCATACCAATTGTACATCATTCCTCCTTAAGTGATTTTTAATTCTTCTCATAGATTTAGCATTACCAATACCTCAGATGTTTCATATCAGAATGGGACTAATCATTGGGAATGGGAGAAGGATTGGTGTCCAACCGCTTGGTACTTAGCTTTAGCTCTCGTCAAAGGTTGCTGCAAATTATTTCCCAAGTGTTTCGTCCCTCCATCAAGACAGCCCAATAACTCTTGGTCATTCTCCAAGGATATTTCCTACATAAAAATATTTTCAGCCTTCGATTGATCAGCCACAGACAAGTCACCGATGCCATTTTTATAATAAGAAAGAGCTTTTTTCACATTGGCAAGGTTGGTGGTGTTAGTAAAGTTTCTATTCTGTTGGCTTCCTCCATTACATGTATTACAAGAACTGTCAATTTCACATTCAGTGGTTGGATCCTTTGCATTATCTGTAGTTGCCTTTTCTGCATGTCCTGAATGTTCTGGTGTGTCAACCAGATGAACATCATGATCGATTCTGTGAACTTCAGTGGCATTACCCATATTAGGTAGAATCCCCCCCCTGCTTCAGCTGCCTAGCCATTTGAAAATATGAGGTAATCATAATAACTTGGTCCTTAACACCATACTTCTTTTCTAAAATCATTTTGTCAGTCAGAATTTGGGATGAAGGGAGCTCTGAAATTTTAGTCTGTTGAGAGGTAGATAGGTGATTAGTGCTTACATTATTCTGTAATTCCACACCCACACCTTCTACCTCTTCAATAACCTTCCCACTAGCTGGTGAAATAGAAGCATTCAACTATGCCTCATCATATATCTGTATATCACCATTTGGTTCCTCTGATCCACCTGGCTCTGGATTGTTCATTCCCTGTAAAGCAGTAAACCTGTTGGACGTTGGTGCTTCCTGTCAAATAGCTCGTGTGCCTGAAGGCCTGGGCATGAACACCTTCCTAACTTGCATTTGTTCCACGCCTGGCCGAGAGTTACGATTAGCCGAGTTGCCCATTTTTTTTTTGCATTCAGCTTCTAGGTGCCCAAGCTTGTGACATAATCCACATAAGTGTGGAACCCTGTGATAATTCACCGGTTGCCAGAAGCCTACTCCGTCTAGGTCAATCCATAATCTTTCCTTTCGCGGTGTAGAAAGATCCAATTCAATACAAGCAAGTGCCTCTGATTTGTCTGTCATTGCTACTATTTTATCGTGGATCCTAAACACCGGACCAAAATTACCAACAATAGACCTCATACAGTCTTCATGATAAAGGTTAGCCGGGAGCACTGGGAAGCCTAACCATGCCGGGGAAGAAGCAGGGTCTGCTGCAAAGTCAAAGTCTGGTGTCCATCTAAAGAATCAAAACAGATATCCCTTGATATATAGGTTATTCTGTAATAGAAGTTTCAAGAAATCTTCTTCACACCCAAGCCGTATAAGGATATGTCTTTGGTTTAAACGGCTGATGACAAAGTCCTTGGATAAAGCCATTCTCTGAGCTAGACATGATTTGATCTCCGGGAATGCTGGACTTCCGTAGGAACATTTAGCTATGATGGCGTAGGAAAGGTTCTTCATTGAAGCTTGGACATCAGCCTTTGAAAAGAATACGGCCAGCTCTCCTTGATCTTTGAAACAAGGCTCCTTCAGCGGGATCACTACCTTGGCATGAAAAAACATCATCTTATCATCGAACCACGCGAGCCAAAACGAGAGTTCGCATAGGTCGATTATGGGCCCTATTTATAGGGAATGGCCTAGGGTTGAAGTTTTAGATCGAATTAGGAGTCCTATGGAGCATCAATCTGATCCTCATAGAGTCCTAGATAGGTTTACATGCCAGAGCACTTCGATCCTAACCGTTTGGGATGGAAAAAATACAAGTTTTCCACGCCTCTCTATCACCTGTTCACGGAAGCAGAACGCGGTCATATCTGGATCGCCTTCATCAGAACGCGGTCGCGTGATAGACCGCCATCTGGTGCTTTATCCAAAATTTTTTGATTTTCCTATTTATCCGCTATTATCTTATTTTGATTAGGAAATAATCCTAATTACATTTCTAGAAGTGGGCTTGGGCCAAAAGGTCTTAGAAATTGGCCTATGGGCCTATATAAAAAGCTTCTAATGGTTTTCAAGTATTTGGGCCTTTAAATAATTATTAAATAACCCATTAACTTAATAATTAGCCCATTATTTAATAAATGGTCTAATTAAGCTTATTAAATGCTTAATAAATTTTATTTAATTCCCAAAAAATTATAAAAAATTTTAGGGTTGCTACACCCTCCCCCACTTAAAGAGAATTTGGTCCCTAAATTCATTGTATGGGACTTATGAAGAGTGTATTTACTTACAATTAAATAGCTCCGAAAATCTTTTGCGTATAGCGTCTTCCAATTCCCATGTTGCTTCTTGGTCAAGATTTTTACTCCACCGAACTTTCACCATGGGAATGGTTTTATTCCAAAGATGACATACCTCTCGATCCTGTATTTTGATTGGCCTTTGCTCATATGTTAAGTCTTTCTGTATCACCAGATCGTAATGGCTAATAACATGAAATGGGTTATGAACTAACCTTTTAAGCATTGATACGTGGAATACATCATAGACTCCAAATAATTATGGAGGATCCTGTAAGTGACTTCACCAACCCTTTCAAGAATTTCAAAAGGACCAATGTATCTTGGAGTGAGCTTGCCTTTAATGCCAAATCTGTGAATACCTCGACCTGGGGAAACTTTGAGAAACACATGGTCTCCCACTTGAAATTCTAGGTCTCGCCTTCTTGTATGAACATATGTTTTCTACCTTGATTGAGTAATCTGGAGTCTCTCCTTGATTAACTTAATCTTCTCAGTTGTATCATGAACTAGCTTCGGGCCTAGATGTTGTCTTTCCCCAACTTCAGTCCAGCAGGTAGGTAAGCGGCAACTCCTTCCATATAATGCCTCGAATGGTGCCACTTGGATACTAGCTTGATAGCTATTGTTTTAGGCAAACTCCACTAGAGGCAAGTGGTCGTGCCAACTCCCACCAAAATCAATTGCACAACTCCTGAGCATGTATTCTATTACTTGATTGGTTCTTTCAGTTTGACCATCAGTTTGTGGATGGAAAGCAGTGCTAAAATAGAGTCGGGTCCCCAAGGAATGTTGTAGACACTTCCAGAATTATGATGTAAAATGAAGGTCTCGGTTATATATAATCGTAACAAGGACCCAGTGTAGTTTAACAATTTCTTTCATGTATAAGGCTGCTAGAATATCCACAAACCATCTACTTTTAATAGATATAAAATGTTCAGATTTTGTCAATCGGTCTATGATCATCCATATACCATCATGCCCACCTCTTGTCATTGGCAGACCCATGATCAAATCCATTCCTATGCTCTCCCACTTCCACTCAAAAATTTCTAATGGATGTAGTTTACCAGCGGGCTTTAGATGTTCCGCCTTAACTTGCTGACAAGTGAGGCAGCGAGATACAAAATCTGCTATCTCTCTCTTCATGTTGGGCCACCGGAAATTCCTTTTTAAGTCTTGGTACATCTTGGTGGCACCAGGGTGAATGGTATATCTTGATTTATGAGCTTCTTCCATGATCAGCTTCTTAGTGTCGGCATGATCCGGCACACAGATTCGATCTTTGAATAATAACATTCCATCTGTCAAGATAGAAAAATCTGGCTGTTGGTCAAGATTGGTTTTGATATCCATTATCACGAGGTCATTGTCTTGCAACTTGACTAAGTCTTCTAGGAATGTGGGTTGCGACCGAATATTAGCAGTCATCCACCCTTCATTTTCGGTATCAACATCTAGATTCAGATGTGAAAAATATTCTACAAGACAAGTCATACCTTTCTTGAGGCTTGATAGAGTTGCTAGTTGTTTCCGACTGAGTGCATCGGCTACAACATTTGCTTTGCCAGGATGGTATTAAATAACAAAGTCAAAATGCATTAAATATTCATGCCATATTCTTTGCCGCAAGTTTAACTCCTTTTGGGTGAAAAGATACTTCAGACTTTTGTGATCCGAGAATATAGTGAATTTCTCCCCGTAAAGGTAATGTTGCCAAATCTTCAAGGCAAAGATAACAATAGCTAGCTCCATACCAAGTACGGGATAATTCTCTTCATGACGCTTCAGTTGTCTTGAAGCGTAGCAAATCACTTTTCCATGTTGCATAAGGACACAACCGATGTCAATACCTGATGCATCCATGTAGACTTCAAAACCACCACCTTGAACAGGTAGTGCCAGTATGGGGGTAGTAGTAAGGTGTTCCTTAAGAGTTAGAAAACTTTCCTCACAGTCTTTTGACCATATAAAGGGATTCTCCTTTCTTGTAAGTCTAGTCAAAGGGACAACGATTTTTGAGAAATCCTTGATGAATCACCGGTAATATCTAGCTAGACAAAGAAAACTTCTAACTTTAGAGACAGTCGTTGGTCGGCGCCAATTCTTGACAGCTTCTACTTTAGAAGGATCTACAGCAATACATTCTTTTGAAATAATATGACCAAGGAAAGAGACCCCCTTTAGCCAAAACTTGCATTTGCTGAGCTTCCCATAGAGTTGATATTCTCTTAATGTTTGCAAAGTTATCCTTGAGTGTTCTTCATGTTCCTCCTTGATCTTGGAATATATAAGAATATCATCAATGAAGACAACCACAAATCGTTTGAGATAAGACCTGAAGACATTGTTCATGAGTTGCATGAAAGCTGTAGGGGCATTAGTTAATCCAAATGGCATAATGACATACTCATAGTGTCTATATCTTCTATGTAAAGCCATCTTGTAAATATCTTCATCTTTGATCTTTAGCTGATGGTAACCAGACTTGAGGTCTATCTTAGAGAAATATTCTGCTCCGGAGATTTGATCAAATAGCTCATCGGTACGTAGCAGTGGATGTTTGTTCTTTATTGTGACTTGATTTCACATTCGGTAGTCGATGTATAGCGTGAGAGATCCATCCTTCTTCCCGATGAATAAGACCGGCGCACCCCAAGGGGATGTGCTTGGTCAAATGAAGCCTTTCTCCAATAACTCCTGAAGTTGTTTCTTCAACTCCTTAAGTTTCATGGGGGACATCCTTGTTGACATGTTTTCCTACTTTCCCCTTTTAATTATCCTTCACCCCTTCTTCACTATGCTATTGTAAAGAACTAAACACTGTATAAAGAACATGGGGAAGGATGTAGAGTGTGTGTGATCGCCACCAAGGTGCCGAATGTAAGCAAATACATCGTACCTTGGAAAGGAAGGGGAGACACTCGCCTTAAGAATGCAGTGCTGCAGAATCAAACGGTCCTGGAGGAACCGCTTAGTGTATGGAACGGTCGCTCGACAGATCGCTCACAGCGCCGAAGAGGGAAGCGGGACTCTGACGGGTCTAGAAACTGGACGGTTCTCAGAAAGCCGCTCGAAGGGCCTGAACGGCTCGTGGAAGGCCGCTCTACTCTGCAAACGGATGAAGAATGACCGTCCAAAGCTCCATACTCCAAGGTTGGGGGACCCGATCCTCCACTCCTTCCGGCCGGCCGGAGGGAATGGGCCTCGCGTTGCGATGATGCTGACCTGCAAAAACAATGTATAGAACACAGAAAGAACCCAAGATCAGTACTACGAAGTGTAGCAACTATAAAAGATTACGCAAAATGAACTAACTAACATGAAATGGGGGATACCTGGGAGTTTTTAAACCCCTAGGGGCGTCAAAAAGATAGGAGGGTGTGTGAGATGAAGTGTGATGATGGAAAATGTGGGTGAAGAACAAAGAAAAAAATAATGCATGCAACGACATGTGAATGGTGAAACTATGGGAACGAAGACTCAAAACACTGAGTACTCTCTGAATCGGAGGCTTGTATGGACGTAGAAAGCGTCCCTCCCTGACTGTAGGTCACGTAAGAATTCGGCAGAGCTTTGCTGTGACCTTGAAATCTCCCCCCCTTTTCAAAGCTTGACCTTAAGGGTCTATTTATAAAGCCCTAAAAGCCAACCCCGAAATTAGGGTGTCCAGTGAAAATCAGTTCGGGATATCAACATAAAATCCGTAGATAATATAATTGTCTTCCAACCAGTTCAAACGGCACCCCATTTGGTTGAGAAACCGCGGAGAAAAGGTTGGAACAAATCAAGGATAAAACCATGGATAGAGAGAGAAAAACCCTTAATTTTTCAGCCATCGAACCATTGCGCGGTCGTGCGATAGACCGCCCAGTCCATTGAGCGGTCGGTCACAAGACCGTCCAACCTGTCGGTGGAAATTAAGTAAATAAACAATATTATCCAAATATCCATCGAACTGCCCGATGATTTCGCCGTTGGACTCTCATGAATTAGGCGGTTACAAATGGACCACCCAGGCCATGGAACGACCATAGACCAACAGCCCAATGCCTGTCGTTGGTAAATCATAATAAATTAGATAATTAGATAATTACCTGAACGATCAACGAATCTGGGACTCTGAGATCTGGACGGTCATGTACCGGCCGTTCAATCAATTTGAACGGTTAGCTATGAACCGTGCAAAAGCTTGTCGGTGGAAATTCAAATAAATCACCTTAATATCCAATAAATAGTGACACGGTCCATAGTCAACCACTCCAAAATTGGACGGTCTATCGATGGACCGCACAATGGCTGAACACTTGAAAATCATTCAAAATGTGACAAAACGAGCAAAACCAAGGCCCATTAAGCCCTGAATTGAAGCAGACCGAGTCAGGGAGGGAGGTACCCATAAAATAGGCCCAATAAGCTGCCTGAAAATAGCCCAATGAGTGATGGACAACTCGAGGCATCAATAAATGATGGTAAGAGAAATGACTCAACTTGTCGGTAAAAAACTGGTGTCAACAGATGCCCCTCCTTAACGTCCTCTTTGCAGGGGAGCGAGCGGAGGTGAAGCGAAAGCGGAATGGAACATGGAGATGAAGCGGAAATGAAATGAAGCAGACTGAAAAGCGGGTGTTAAGGTAAAATGACACCTGTTTTGCTAACAAGCAATAGGAATTTTCTGAAAAACTCTGAATTAACCACAAGGAATAGCTAGACCAAAAGTGAACCAATCTGGAGGAACTAACTAAATAAAGGGAACACAAGATCAACCTCATGGGGGACATAATCTCGGAGACCAATGAGGAGACCAGAATAAGCAAAAGTAAAGAAACTGACTAAAACTCCAGACGGAGACCTCTTAATCAACCAAACTGAGTGAACAAACTAGAGAGAACCTTCCACCTCAGAGTGGAATTGTTCCTCTTACTCAAACACTGAACACACAGCTATCCATCATTGGTGGGACATCAGCAGGCAAATCATGGGTCATGAATGCTTAAAAGATGTGTATGATGCATGCTGGGCTAAAATAAAAGAAATTATTAAAATAAATATAAATAAAGCCAAAAAATAGAAAGTACTCGAGAATAATATTGCTAAGCTAGGAGAATCAGAGTCAAGACACTACCCGCAACCACAGCGTGTAGGATAGAACCATCCTCCCCAAACCTTCCCAACCTAATGGCCTATCCGGAGGTTAAACCCGTGAACCTTGATCATCATTGTTTTTGTTAAAGGGGAACATCAGATCCTGGAACACGTGAGCAACCAACTGGTTCTCGAGATGATATAGCATAGTACCATATAGTAATGCAATAAGGGATGTAGGGATAGAAAGCCATACCTGACTTACCTGTGCATGCCAAACGGCAAACGAAAGTGATGCTGCAAAGATGGTTACAGTTCGTAATATATATCATCAAATTTATCGGTGAATCACATAATGCAGTGCTAAAAGGGGCCAAACCACATCATTTAAGCACACAAATAGTCAAAAATAGACTACCCAGACCACAGAACAGCTCACACGAGACCGTTCAATCATCAACCATTTGAACATGAACGAGATAAGACACGGCCCACATGTAGACCGTGCAAAATAGTGAACGGCCAAATTTTATCCGTGCAATGCAAAGTGTCGTTGGTTTGTAAACGGTCAGATATGGACCGCTCACTGTTGGGACGGTCTACCGATAGACCACGTAATACTGGCGACGTTTAAACAAAAAACCCTTTCATCTCCCTCCCTCCCCACCGTAACCGATGGTGGGAGGGAAGGAGAATGCCACCTTTCTCCACTCCCCTCTTCCTCCACTTTTCTCATTTCCCAACCTCACATTCTCCCCATCTCCCCCGTATGCATTTGAAGCACCAAGCTAGGCGGCCCCTGATGACTAACGTGGACGCACCACCGCCGACGAGCGTCGCCGTGGTGGAGGTACGTACCACCGGTAGAGGAGATGCCGACACCGCCGCCAGCTGAGGGAGAGGCTCCCCCGCCGCCGTTTGAGGCTGGGGAAGAAGCTGGAGCCATTATACCAAGGGATGGAAATGCCGATGAGGGAGCACCAACGGAGAAGCAGGCCAAAGGACCTCGTCCGACCGAGGTAGGTGCACTAAAACCCACTCCATTTCATCATTTATTTCATGCATGTTATCTTTAGTGGGATAATAGGGGCACATGACCCCTTAGAAACACCATGGAAGGCCATTTGGGCCATGAACGAAGGTGGGGAGAGGGTTTCCCGTCGTCAGAGACGACGGTAATAGCGCAGTTTAACAGTAACCGCCTAACAGAACAACACGGTTCCCATAGAACCGTTCAAAGAACACACGGCTCTTGAGTGGCCGTTCAAATAATACGAACCGACATCACAGGGCGGTCCCCTGTAAACCATCCGAGGATAGGGCGGCCCATTTTGGTCCGCTTAGAATGTGGAACGTTAAAAATAGAACGATCTCTATCAAACAGTGGAACCTAGGACAGATTTACCTAGTCCGCTCAGAACCTGGAACACTTAAAGATAGAACGGTTGGATTCAAGCCCCGAAATATAGAACGGCCGGTCAACAGACCGTGCACCCCAAATGACTAACCACTTGAAACGGATGGGACGCGGTCAGGTGGGGACTGTGTAATGATTGAGCGGCCAAGTGTGGTCTGCTTTAGGGAACACATCAGATAGAAAGACGGCTCAAGGTGATCCGTAGGACTTATTTAAATGGTTAGAGCTCAACCGTTGGATGGGAAAACGGCTCATAAGGGACCGTTTAGTGAGCTGAGAGTGAATTATTAAATTAAATGCCAAAATTCTAAACTACGATGCAATTAATCTAAATGTATGCAGGGAAAGCGTAGGACCCGGATCTCGTGGCTGCAGGTTCGGGCAGTTTACCTCGCGCTACCCGGCTTCCAACGTGAGAGGCTGAGAGTCATGGGATGCTTAGAGTTCCTGAGCATGGAGGTCAGCCGGTTTGACACACCGCTACTCTATGCTCTGCACGACCGCTGGGACCCAGTGAGTCTCACGTTTCTCTTTCCGTGGGGGCACATGGTCCCCACACTCGTGGACGTGGCCCGACTTACTGGCCTTCGCGTGCATGGGTCACCAGTCAGTGGGAGCACATATCCTGACTACCGAGAGATGGTCCAGGAGCTCCTGGGACTGGACTTGCTGCATCCTGAGCGGCAGTCCACTACCCTGACTCGAGCAGCCCTGCAGGATAGCCTGGGGCTTCGACGATCGGGGATCGTGACCGGAGAGCTGCCCGAGTAGCATTTACAGAGGTTGATAGATCTGGCGTGACCGAGAGTAGCAGCTGCAGTGGGACCAAAGGCGGACAGAGTACTGCAGCGGTTCCTGACTTTGCTATTCGGCCGACAACTATTTGCTACACGAGGGGATGTCATTAGCTGCCGTTTCATGCCGTTGCTCCAGGACCTCAGCCACGTGGGCAACTATGTGTGTGGAGCTGTCGTCCTTGCGTTTCTCTTGGACACGTTGAGCTCGACGTCCCGACGGATGATGCTTGGGGGCTTCTCCCCTCTACTCCAGGTACAACTCTGACTCTTGCTATGCATCTAGCTATAGGACTCCTACGACTGCCATATGCTGACTCTTAGTGACATGCAATGTAGGTAAGGGCCTACGTGTACCTACGCGAGCTCGGGCGAGGCAAGGAGACCCACCCGGACCAACTACCTATTGCCTGGAGGTGGACCGCACCTCGAGAGAGCGGAGGTCTCTAGAGACAGGTCCGAGAGCTCCAGGATGGCATGGACACTCTACCATACACCTCGGTACGACTCTAAACTTAGACTCTTCAATTAAATGTAGTTCTATATGATTATGATGCTGATGTGACTCTCTATCTTGACAGGTACGATGGACTCCTTATGTAGGGAAGGGGCACGAGGGTCAGCCCTGGGCGGCCGAGGCCCATGCCTTCTCTGGACGCGACGTATGGTTACACTGCATGAACGTGGTGGAGCCGCTACACTTCAGACTGGTGATGAGGACGACCGGCATTCCACAGCCTGCAGTGGACTTTCCAGCACCGGGAGAGGGCGTCAGCCGGCACCCACGGGGAGCAGCGATGGTGGTGGACTGGAGAGAGCGAGCCGCATAGCAGATTACAGATTGGACAGCACGCGGGTGAGTGGTGACCGCCCGGGCAGAGAGCGACGCTACGTACTACACAGCGTACGCCAGGCACTACCGGGACCAGGTGTTCCGTGGTACCCGCCGATCGGTACGACTTCTAAACCCTAAATGCTCTCCTTATTATGCTTCCTATATGCCTATGCACTGATGCTTGAACTTTCTAAATGCAGATCAACCCTGAGGGACGGATCACGGAGCTACAAGGACTCCACCACGCGACGATCCGCAAGCGCGATGAGGCCCGCCAGGCCCTGGCCCTACTGGTGAGTTTTCTAAACCCTAAACACTTTAAGTTATGAAAATGATTATGCATGTAACTGACATGGAGTTTTGGATGCAGCGAGCCGTGGGGACTCAGCGCCATGGGACAGAAGCTCCTTCTTCTTCTTCCACCCAGACTCCCGCAGACCGAGCTGAGCGGGATGCCGATTTCTCACGGATGGTGGCGCGGGCCAAGGCGGCCGAGGTGGCGCTCACCGAGATGGTACGCAACTACTGCACTTTCCCTATTGATTATGCTTATGAAATGTATGAAATGCTATTGACTAACCATGACGATGCATATGCAGAGGACCGAGCTGACCAGCCTCAGGACCGAGCTTGAGCCGAGCCGGGCAGCGGCTCGGGAGGAGGTGGCCTGTGTGCGGGAGGAGGCAACACAGAGCCGATCGGCGGACACGCTGGAGACGGCACTCCTACGGGCTAAGCTAGAGCGACTCCGAGCTGGAGCGGAGGAGCTGGTGCGGGTTCGGGCCGAGTGGGATCAGGCTATGATCTAGGCGTCCGGGCTGAGTGGAGAGCTGTGGGCCTATAAGGAGATGAGCCGGCGATCACGCAGCGGGACTCCGAGCGGTAGCCACGACACTCATGGCTCCGTGAGGAGTTACTTTACCAGTTCCTCCGGCCACCAGAGGAATGAGGACGAGGAGCAGTGCCGACGGCGTCACGACGAGGCGACCTCAGCCATGCCTCCCCCGAAGAGGCATGAGGGCGGTGGAGACACCCAGGGGGGTCAGGGAGAGGGACAGGCCTGACTTGTACTCGGGACCCAACTTTTTATACATGATATGATAGTGATATGCTTTTCGTTTTGATTTTGTGGATGTATGCATGTATGAATGAATGCAAATGATTGATACTGACCCACTAACTACGACACGAGTGAGACGGACATGAGCGAAGGAGAGACGGCACGAGTGAGCGAGTGAGGAGACAGATGTTGACTAGAGCGAGATAGAGACACTGACTCATAGTGAGAGACATACGCCGACTCAGAGTGAGAGAGAGACGAGACTCAGAGTGAGACGACTGCGATTGCTGGTGAGGGACGACTACGACCATGAGAAATGCCAAAACTGAGTGGGAATGAGAGACACTGAAAGAGAGATGCCTAACTGAGAGATGCCGAACTGAGAGACGCCAAACTTAGAGAGAGACAGACGCGACTGGGTGAGAGAGGCGAGACCACCGCTAGAGTGATACACATAAGAATAGGTCAAAATAGGGCTTCAGATGCCTAGGCAGTCGAAAAGGGACCGCCCAAACCGCCCTACGGCCTTCTTGTAGACCGTTCAGAGCCTCTCAGCCAAGGTGATCAAACAGTTTAATGTTAGCCGCTCCAATAATAGGACAGTTCCATTCTGACAGTGTGATTTATAGAACGGTCGATTACAGACCGCTTGACCTCCAGGATTCAAATTGTATAGAAGCTTCTGAACGGCCTTAATAAGACCGTTCAATGAGTAGGGTGGTCTATCGAGAGACCGCGCAATGGCACGACCTGAGAGTTTGAATGGGACTCTGTTGGAGAATCCTAACCCGAAGATAGATGTCCTAAACCGAGCTAATCATTATCCCAACTCGATCTAGGCCTGTCCTACATCGCTTCTAGTTGGTTTAGGCCTGTATCTAAGCCCTATAAGTAGGAGGGGTTCTAAAATCGCAACTCACACCACACCTCTTTCTAGGCCTCAAACCTTTGTTATTCTCCATCAAATCATCATGAAAAGGTCTTTAGAGGGGAGTTCCATGGAGGGGGCAACTTATGAAGGGCCAAAGCCGGCCAGGAAGGAGCGTGAAGTTCTCCAACGGCTGACTAAGATCCCTCGTCATCTGAGCTTGAGCCCTTTGAGAGGTACGTTTGCATGATTTCATTCAAACAAGTTTATTCACTTACTTACACATTCTTCCTCTCTTTCTCTTTTTCTATTTTCCATCTCAGCTTCTCCCTGGCTCCAGACGCTACTCCACTTTAAAGTGGATGGCTCCCATGATCCGCGCATTGCCCCTAGGAGTGATATCCATTCTGAAGTCCTGGCACCTACACCCACTCTTGGTATTAGGCCAAAATTACCTAAAGCTCCCCCTTGACTGGCACAGCATCTCTGCCTTGGTAGAAATCTGGCACCCTCAGACCCATACATTCATATTTCCATCTTTCGAGGCCATTATCCTACTGGAGGAGGTAGAGACCTATCTTTCTCTTCCTACGTCTAAGGTGGGTGAGGAGGACCAAGTGTGTCACACCGTTGCCCCCATTGATCCTGGGCTTATCTTGGGAGGGTTTATACCAGATAGTAGGGATATCCATACCTTCATAGGCCCACGCCAGATCCACCTTCTTCCTCTTAGCCAGTGCATAGCTGAACATTGTAGGAATAGGTGTGGGTGGGATGAGGCCATAGCCAAGGCCGCATCTATTTTCTTGTGTAGGGATATCTTGTTCCCCTCAGTTGACCATGCGGTAGAGACTCCCCTCCTTAGTACCATTAGTGGCCTGTGGCAGGGTCTTTCTATCTCCCAGGCCGTCCTTGCCTACTTGTACGAGGGCCTTACCTCAGCAGCCCTGGGAGGTCCTCTCTTCGGTTCTATGGTGCTTTTTGAGTGCTGGATGGGTGTAAGGATAAAATTCATTCACAAGGAGGATGTCACTTCAGCTAGCAGGATCTTCAGGAGCCACCCCCTCTTCTTCATAAGTGGCGCATTCGGGTTCTCTCCGCAGGTAGAGTGCAGGACAACAGAGAAGAAGAACAGTGACGAGTGGCGATTGCACATCAACAGGCTGCCCTTGGATTGGTTCGTGATGCGACCTGACTTCCTCCGCGACACCACAGTCAGGCTACCTAGGAGGCCAGGCTTGGACTTGAGGCTCGTGAGCGACACCGCATTGGCGATGTATAGCCCGCACCGGTGCTACCAACAGGTTGGACTACCCCGGACTGTTCTACCAGCACTACTCCACCTTCCCGTACTACAGGCGAGGAGGATCAGTACAGAGGAGGATGAGTAGGCGGTCAGGAGTGCCCTGATCATGTGAGAGGTGAGCAGGGTGCTTACCCTTCCAGTGGATGTTGCAGAGATTCCGACGACACGCCAGGCCTACGTTAGAGATCTGAGAGAGATACGTCCCTGCGGGGATGCCCAGCGGAGGACTAAGTGATTTTTCCTCTTCTTTCATGATGCTTGATGTAGAGACTTATGCTTAGAGACTTTGGTATATGAATGAATAAAGTTGATGATTTGATTTGTTTGAGTTTGGGCTTTACTTTGTGTGATTGAGTGAATTGGGATATGACTTCGAAATGCACACGGTCACGGACTGACTGATCCTTTAATTTCAACTTGCCCCTGCACACACATAATCAATGAAAATAAATTAAATCTGTTTTAGGCTTAACCCCTTGCCTGTAGCAAGTCAGGAAATGACCAGCTCTTGATTTTTGGTCAAGGGGTAAGCCTTATTAAATACGCAAGTAACAAAATGGAAATGAATGCAATGCATGCTATGGAACGCAAATCATGACGATGAAAATATTTTTGTGATTTTGAAATATTTGATTTTTTTCAGATTTTAAAATATCTGATTTTTTTGGATTTTGAAATTGATGAGGGCATCTCTCAGCGCTCTCTTTGGCTCGGTTCGCCTGCATCATTTTGAGGAAGCTTGGCTATGAGATCACATATTATTTTCCTTTTCTTTGAGTCATATCTTCTGTATTTTCCTTTATTGAGTCATGTTGTTTTAGTCATTTCCCTTGTTATGCTTAATTGGGCCTTATTACCTTAGTTATGGGCCCATTAGGTTGAGTCTAGGATATGCTCGGTCTTTTGTCTAATTGTCAAGGGTACTATAGTCATGTAAAGAGTGGATGCCTATATATAGGTCCCATCTCCCCTCATGTACTCAACTTTTGATGAATCAATTTGAATAGAAGTATTTCCCAAATCTCACTCCCGTCCACTAAATTTCTCCCCTCTCTCTCTCTCATTATCTCTCTCCTTCTCTAAGGGGTGCGCCCCTTTCTCTCTCCTCCCCCTCCCAACCACTTTCTCTCACTCCCCCTCCCCTAATAACTCTTTCCCTAGTCCCCACACCGTTCCATTAACTCACCCCAACCCCAAGAGCTCTCCTCCAATCCACACCCCACCTCCCAACCCCCAACTACCCCTCTCTCCTTCCCCAAGCATCCCACCACCTTCCCAAGGATGAAATAACTCCTCCCAAGGCCCAAATTCAAATTTCCCTCCCATCTTCTACCCCCCATAGCTCCCTTGGTCGCCCAACTCCAGCCCCAACCAGCCAAGTTCGCCCCCCCCCCCCCCCACTCCCCTCTCCATTGTCCACCTTGTGCAACCCTCTCCCCTCCCATCTCACCCACAACTAGCTGCAGCCCCCTTCACCCACCACCTCCTTGTTTCTCCAGCCACCACAACAGCCCTCCATCAACCACCTCCACTCCCCACAACCTCCAGCCACCCCATTTCCCAACTACACCCCACCATCCCTTCACTCATAACCATTTACACTTGCAGCTCTAGGTAGCAGGTCGCAGGCAGCAACTGTGGTCTTAAAAGTCACTTCGTCTCCGGCCATTCCCTGATCCTCCTGGTGGCAAAGCATATATCTCTGGAAAGGCTATCCAGAGAGCTTTCTAGGCGAGGTGGTTTCATCTTCATCCGAGCACCGACCTGCCCGTGGGAGCGTTTCTTCCTCGACTACACAGAACCACTCAGGCAGAGGACCAGAGCTGCAGATCCGGTTTGACCACGGCCTCTCCTTTGTAGATTTTGGCGTAAGACTTGGCTGGAAGATTCCCCTTCAAGTCCTCTTCAATCCCCAAGAAACAGAGCTAAGTTTGGATCTGGGCATGAAAGGTTACAAATTTTCCATTCCAAGTGTGTCTGGTCTGTGGTCCTGAGCCAGAACCGACCCACCTCTACTATTTGGGCTCTCACGATCTTCTCTGACATTGTCTGACAATGGCGTCAGTTCCCACGGAAAGAAGACTCGACCACGGTTTCAACGGTACCTGTCTCGCCTCCAACAGAGTACGGATCCGTTGGCTGCACCTTCTTCGTCCAGCGGCATCATCCTGAGAGCAACCAGAACCAGTGAAGACTAGCCCCGTTCCAAGTTCTTCCTTGGCCGGCGACATCGTCACGGGCTTCTACAAAAATTCAGGCGGCATCCCGGGTCAGTTAGTAACGTTTAGGCACCAATTTCAATCAATTCTGAGTTCATTTGAGCCCGTGGCAGTGCCGACATCAACAACATGTCAGGCTGTTCCTGAAGCTAGCAGAATCGGCGCAACTCGGCAAGTCGGTGTTATCTCTTAGTTTCTCCACCCCGCCTGGCCGGCTGACAGCCTCTCCCTACGTAGAGGTAGTGTTTGACTGTAACACATTAATCCCGTCCCCTCGATCCACCCTCCTGCGAGAGGAGTAGTGCTGTACTCTTAAAGTTTTCAGGCCAAGCGGCATCGACGCGGCGTGCGGGTGCGTACCCACGCCTCCCCGCTCACCCTCGTCTTCGGTCGGGATCGGTGTCTTCACATCGATCAGGTGAGTGACTGGACCCTACCTGGTTATTCCATTGCTTTGCTAGTCTAGTATTGCTTTTTATGCCCGTCGTTCGGTGAGATAGTGCTCGATCCTGTTATTGCTCGATTTGTGTGCCTACCGCAGATCGTGAGTGAGAGCCACCCAACCCCACGCCCCGGCATGCCGACTGCCCACGAAGTTGGGAATTCCCAGACCCTTGGGGGTGAGCCTAAGTCAATCTAGTCCTTTGAATATTAGGGTCCCACCTCAGACCCTCGCCATCATCCCCGGCCCCACCGGGTGATCGCTTGAACCGTACGAGTGAGCCGCTAGTGTGAGTCCATTGAAAGTGCTTGTATGCTTGTGGATCTAAGTCCTAGGTTCAACCATTCTTTCATTGACATCCTTGGGCTGTGCCACATCAAGTGGTATCAGTGCGGTCATAGGCTTGTCCTTACAAGTCTAGTCTTGGGTCATCTTCACACTAAGTCATTCATAGGTGTATTCGCACACCCGTGCATAGCCCACCGAACTTTGCATGACCACCCGTAGTGGAACCCATTATCAATCCAACCCCTGCTCTTCCAACATCACAAGGAATCCCAATCCCCACGGGAATCCCGCCCACAATGAGCAAGAGCTCCCCGATCACATGAGGTTTCTTGTAGAAGGTATGACTAATATTATGGGGCGGCTTGATGATATAACGGCCCGGCTTGAGCAAATTGAAGAAAATAGGCCTACCCCTAGGGCAGGAGATAGGAGGGAACCACCCCCACATATGGAGCCAGCCATAGGAGAACTCAACCTTGACCACCCTCCCGATCTAGAAAGAGACCCACCCCCAAAGAGGAATGAGAGACTTCCCCGGGACAACCTGGATGACCAACTTATGAGACTTGTAAAAGTCGATGCACCCACCTTTGATGGGTCTCATCACCCGAGCGTCTACTTAGATTGGGAGGCAACCATGGACCAATATTTTGATTGGTACCCAATGACCGAGGATTGGAGAGTCCGGCTTGCAAAGATGCAACTTACCAAATTAGCTAAGACTCATTGGATGAATGTTGAGGCATTAAGGATAGTTAGGAGGGAAGCTCCCATTACCACATGGGGGACCATGAAGGAACAACTCAAACTCAAATATGTCCCTCCCTCCTACCATCAAAACCTCCTAGATGAGTGGCAAGCCCTCACCCAAGAGGGGAAAACCGTTATGGAGTACATTAAGAAATTTGACTACTACCTCCTTAAGTGTGGAGTCCAAGAGGATCCCACGGTCACACTCTCTCGTTTTAGAAATGGGCTTCAATTTCACATAAAAAAGGAACTTTTCATGCGTCAAGTAACCACTCTAGAGCAAGCCTATCAAGTAGCCCGGGATGCCGAGAAATTCTCTCGATACACCCGAATGGTTCCCCCTCGGGGGATGGACCCCAAAGCCATGGCACCTCGGACCAACCCCCCACCTCCTCAAAGAGGTCTCCTACCCACGCCCATGGGAGCTCCTTCCACCCGGGCGGCCACTCTTAGTGGCGCCCCACCACCCCGCCCCACAAGTGGGCCCCTAAACCCATCTCCTAATAGGCTTAATTCAGCACCCACTCCCCCTCACACTAAGGTTGCCTCAAACCACCAAAGTGGGCAGCAATGCTTTAGGTGCCTTAGGTATGGACACTTTGCCAATCAATGCCCCACCAAGGGCGCATCTAACTTATTCATAGAGGAGACAAACCCCCAACCCCAAGCTGAATTTGAAGGAGAGGTTGAGGTATATGAACCCTCTCTCAAATGGGAGGAGGAGTATGAGAACCACTACATGGAGACCAACCAAGAACAACCCCCTCCACCCACCGACCCTCACCTTGGAGTGGTTAGCTGCACCCTCACTCAGGCCCGAGAACATGATTGGAGAAGGAACACCATCTTCCATACCTACATCCGGATAGGGAGTCATGCTAGGAAGGTCATCTTGGACAATGGGGGTTGTGTGAATGTGGTGTCCCCCGACACCGTCAAACTTCTAGGCCTCACCATAACTTCACACCCAAAACCATATCGGGTAGCTTGGATTGATGCTACATCCGTACCCGTTAGCACCCGTTGCCTTGTCCCCATCACCTTTCAATCCTACCAAGGCCAAGTTTGGTGTGACATTCTACCAATAGAAGTAGGGAGCATACTCTTAGGGCGGCCTTGGATCTATGATGTAGATGCCACCTTCCTTGGGAGGACGAACACTAGCATTTTTACCCATGAGGGGAAGAGAATCCAACTCAACCCTTCACCACCCCGCCCCCTCCCCAAGAAGGTACCTCCTCCCCTAGGGGAATCCTCCACCCCTCCCTCTACCCCAAACCCCACCCCATCCAATCCTAACTCTAGCTTAACCATTGGGACTACTAGGAGCCTACACCTCATCACTAGGAAAGAACTTGAGAAAGAAGTCAACCAAGGAGGACAAGTGTGTGCCATCATCATTTGCCTTGCGGAATCCACCCCAACCAACCCACACCTAATAGAAATTCAACAACTCCTTGAGGACTTCCATGATGTGTTCCCCGAAAAGCTTCCGGATTAGTTACCACCCATGCACGATATGCAACATGCCATCGACCCCAGCTACTTTTGAAAAACTCTCTGGCATCTGATGGGAACCCTCCTCAAATTCTCCACCGCTTACCATCCTCAAACCGATGGCCAGACTGAGGTCATCAAACGAAGCCTTGAGAACTTGCTCCGTTGTCTAGTAGGGGACCACCTTGGGAATTGGGATCTCCTCTTATCTCAGGCCGAGTTTGCCTACAAGGATTCCATCAATAGGTCCATTGGCAAGAGTCCATTTGAGGTAATACATGGTTATAGGCCTAGAAAACCTTTAGATCTTATTCCCCTTCCCCCACATGCTAGAGTGTCAGTCTCAGCTGAGTCCTTTGCACATCATATCAAAGAGTTGCATGATGACATCCGCAAGCATAAAGGGAAAAGTAACGAGGCTTACAAAAGGCGGGCAGATGCTCATCGGCACCACTGCGAGTTCCAAGTGGGAGACTCGATGATGGTGAGGACGGAGTGGCTCCTTCCGGGGCCTGCCTCCAAGTTGAGGGCACGAGGGTCGGGACCCTTTCGAATTCTGAGACGACTAGGTAGTAACGCTTATGAGCTGGACCTACCTGAGGGTTTTGGGGTACACCCTACTTTCAATGTGGTAGACTTGGTACCCTACAAGGGCCCCGCGGTGGAACCTAGCAAGGAACTTGAGCCTTTACCCTCCCTTGAGAGAGACACCCATGGTGTGACTCTACCTCCTAGCTTAAGAGGCCGACGTGAGCAAGTGGAGACAATATTGGATGAGCAGAGTACCATTACCAGGAACAGGGTATACTAGCGTTACCTAGTGAGGTGGAAGGGCCGTCCCCCGACCGAGGATGCTTGGGTGAGCCGGGAAGACCTGCTGCGCCTTGACCCAGACATTTTGGAGCACTACCACAGTGATGTGACACAACCTAGGACTTAAACAAACAAGCGCAATCGCAATCAAACGAACCGATGTCGGCGACCGCTCTCCCGTCGCTCACCCAAGTCCCGGGGTAACTTGGCAATGCCAAGGTGAGGTTGAGGGGTTGGACCCTTGCTGGTAGAGGGCCAGCAAGGCCAAGATTTGATTCCCAATGGATGTGGATGCCCAATTCAATGGGGCCGACAAAGTGCCAATGGCACCGGTTACTCTCTTCCCACGGTGATCACTCAAGACAACGGGGCTTGAGGAACAAGCTCTCACTCTCACGGCCAGCGGAACTAAGAACTAATATTGAAAGACAAGCACTAAAGGGAGTGATGTTTGAGCACTTACTCGACCGGTTTGAAGAAACCGGTCCCGCTCGGAGACGAGGGCGAGCGGGGAGGCGAGTGGATCCCCACACGCCGTGGCGGTGTAGCTTGACCTGCTCAATCTAATTACAACACTACTCCTCTCGCAGGAGGGGGACCTTGGGGTGGGGGTTAATGGATATTACAGCCAAAACTACCTCCACGCAGGGAGGGGCCTTCAGCCGGCCAAGCGGGGAGGGGAATTGGAGAAAGGAACACCGAAGACGGGAGGTTGCCGATTCTGCCCGGTTCTGTGGGTGCTGATAGGTGACTGAAGAGTTGACTGCTGCAGCTGCTACCGAATTTTTTTTGGGGCGAAACCACCTGGGAAATCTTCATAGGAGGCAGGGGAAGTCGTCCAAATTTTGTTAATTTCCTCTGTTGTCGATGCCGGTCTGGGTGGAGGCCCGAACAGGGAGGCAGACTCTCGGACTGGCAGCTCCTAATTTCCAATAGCAGGTTGCAGAGGATGTCCCAATAGCTCCCGAACTCGGAATCAAGCACCGTTGAAGTTGTTGGAACCGTGGACGAGCCCTCTTTGCCAAAAAACTGACGGGGAAGCCAAACGATGTCGGAGAAGGCCAGGAGGCTCTGAACACTGCTGACAGGTCGGTGCAGACTGTGGGTAGCAGAACTACGTAGCTGAGGGAGAAAATGGATAACTCCTGATAAAAGATGCCGAACGGAGTTCCGCTTCTTGATTATGAAAGTAGACTGGGAGAGGAAGAACTTTTAAGAAGAGCTCTTGAGCTGATTCTTCCGAGGTTCGTCGTGGTGAAGCTTCTACTCCGGTTCTGATACTCAGCAGGGGTAGCTCTGCGCAGTTGTGGGAGAACGGAGCTCCCGGGCAGCACACAGCTCGGATGAAGATGAAACCACCGCCGTTACGAAGAAGACCGGTAGACGCTTCCGTGGATACCTCTTGGGCCTCCAGATTCGCTGGGATGTGGCCGGGGTCGCCTCTGCAATCTGCTACTCTTCTGCTGCCTGTGAACTGAAAACTGGAGGTTGAAGATGATGGGGGGAAATGGGGTATATGAGAGGGGAAATGGAGGTGGATGAGTGTGGGGAGAACCCTGGCTGTGAGGGGGTCTAGGAGGGGGTGTTCCAATGTGGGGGGGGAAGAATAGGGTCTGGAAGGGGGTCTAACAGGTGGTGGGAGGAGGAGCTACGAATTTGGGCTTGGAGGGAGAAGGGGGAAGGTGAGGGGGGCACAAGTGGGTGGAGGGAATGTGAGTTTGAATTTCCTTTAATGTCGGGTGATCAATGGTGGTCTTGGGGATGGGAAGAGGTGCCTTGGGAAGGTGGAGGGCTGCTTGGGGAAGGGGATGGGTAGTTGGGGGTTGGAGGGTGGGGTGTGGATTGGTGGAGGGTCTATTGGGACTAGGGGGAAGTAATGATGGCTTGTGGGAAGTTGTAGAGGAGTTAATGGAGGTAGGTGGGAGGGTGAAGGTGGTTGGGAGGGGAGGAGAGAGAAAATTTTCAAAATTGGGTGTGGAGGAGAGAGAAAGGAGAGTGAAAGAGAAAAATTAAGAGAGGGATGGGTGGGGAATCTCTCCCCTAGGGTCTCTCACCCAAATAATGGAATCTCCCCACTAGATAAGAAGTTTGAACTCTCAAAATGGTAAGTTTTTCATTCATTGATTCATTAGTTTCAAATGAAGGGAATGGGGCCCTATATATAGGCAACCCACATTTTACAATAAGACTATGACAAAAGACCCAATGACAAATAACCGAGGGGGTAGGGGGGGCTCTTGGGCCAAGCCCAATGAAATGGGCCCAATAGCTAACTAAACAACATAATGACACTCAAACTTAGGAAAATAAACACAAGACCTAGGGACATGACTCAAGAAAATGAAAATTACATCAAATGACTCAAATAGAAAGCACAAAAAGGATAATTGGGCCTTTATGGAGAGAGGCCCAAACTCAAATGGTGCCGGAGTGTGAGGAAGACCCGAGCCAAAGGGAGCCACGGGTGATGCCTCCATCCAATCCCCTGGGCTGCGAAGAGCTCGACTCCGTCGAGTAGGGGTCCATCCGACTGTGGTACTGCTCGAGAAGGTCGGGATCCAACTGCTGGAGATCCTCCCGACTCACCCATGAATCCTCCGAAGGAGTCCGATCCTTGCACCTGACGAGATAGCGCTCGTATACCTTGCTCCGAGTGGTAGTGACTTGTTCATCCAATATTTGTTCTATGCGTTCACGCTGGGCTCTCTTAGCTGGTGGTCTCTCCTCACAGGTGGGTGCTCTCTCAAGAGAAGGAATAGGCTCAATCTCCTCACTGGGTACCACCGTGGGTCCCTTATATGGCACTAAGTCGGAGACATTGAATGTGAGACTTACCCCATATTCCTCGGGGAGATCTAACTCATAAGCATTTGCACCAATGCGCCTCAGGACCTGGAAGGGACCAGCCCCACGTGGCCTCAATTTGGAGGTGGCTCCCAGGGACAGCCTCTCCATCCTTACCATCATAAAGTCACCCTCATGAAATTCTTGGTGACGCCGATGAGAGTCGACCCGCCTCTTATAAGTCTCATTCTTTTTGCTTATGTGCTTGCAAAGGCTTTCATGCAATTTTGTGAATGTTGACATTCTAGGGGTGATGGGTGGACCGGGACAACCAAAAGTAGACCAATCATGCTTTGATGCCAAGAAGACTTTGATGGAATGTGGAGGACCGGGACATCCATAGGTGATCCGATCATGCATGGGGGTGACAAATGCTGGGGGACTCGGACATCCATGAATACTCCTATCATGCCTACGACTCTTGATGAGTGAAGGTGGACCACTACATCCGAATTTGGACCACTCATGCTTTCTACTTGACATGTGGGTGATATGAATGAATGGACCAAACATAGTGTTCATGCCAAGGGGTGTGGAAAGCCTAGACACATGCATACTTTTCCCAAAAGTGACTTCCATGTGTATAGGTGTAGGACAACCTTTGAACTCCCATTGGAAAGGATCGAATGGATCTAAGAAGGTGGTCATCATGCGGTGGGGCACAACCTTATTACCAAGGGATATGTGGTCTAAGGTCATGGCTGCCAAGGTGTAACCCGAGTCTAGGATGGGGTGGATTGGGTCAAACATGGTGGGTTAGGATAGGGAAAGGTGGGTGGTGGATAAGGTGGTTGGGTCCCATGGTTTCTTTGACCCCCATTGGAAGGGATCATAAAAAGGGTTATCGAGGGGGAGGGGCCCTATGTCCTCAAGATCCTCAAGTGGTGATGGGTCATCCTCCTCTAATGAGATAATTGGGCCGAAGTTCTTTGTGAGTGGGTCGGCCATGAGGGGAGGGCTTGACTTTCCACCCGATATAAGAAGCTCCAAATTGAGGAGAAGGTCGAGCTCATCGGGTGTGGGGAGGAATAGAATGAGGTCGCTAGTGTAGCAACCAATGGTGCAAACCGAGGTGATACACCTGACACAAAGGTGTAGGAGGTCAAGGGTCCTAGATTGGTGAGCCATGGGGGTCAATAAGCTGGTCAACTCATATTGCCAAGCTAAGACCTTGAGAAGGTCCTTTAAGGTTTCCACTTGGTAGGATGTTTGGATTATGGTGTGATAGGAGGAGATGTGCATTATGGGAAGGTTTTCTTTTATGGGAAGACAATCGTGGGCCGTGATCTCTCTCATTGGGCTCTTCTTTAGCCAACTAATAAGGGACTCTTCCAAGATGAATTCGGCCTTATCTAGAGGGGGTGGTGGAGGGTGAAGATCCTCGTGCGAGGCTTCCTCTTCAATTGGGGCATGGGTGCTCTCCATGGAGGGGATAGGTTCCCGAGAGGTATTTGTCTTCATGTGGTAAAGTGGGTGGACTACTTCTTCCAAAACTAATGGAGTGGGAGGGTTCTTTGATGGTGGGGTGATGATGGCCGGAGTATGGTGCACCCGGGGTGGTGAACAAGGGCGGGATTCTCACAGGTGGGAGAATACAAGGTTGTTGAATTTAAAGGTTCCCGAAAGGTGTGGCGGATGCACTAGGCAATTCTGATGTGTTGGGTCGATGTCGGTATTCCTTTCATCTAACCATTTCTTACCTAGGATTATACATGGACCCGCCAATGTTCCCTTTTGACACCAAGCCCCATCCAAATACTTAGTTTTCCCGAACCATTTATGGAATTCAATAAAGACTTGGTCTCCATTGTGCACAATTTGTCCGATCATACAAAGAGAGGTAATGATATCGGGGGACACCCAATTTTCAGATTCTAGTTCAATGAAATCAATTTCTACGGGCTCTCCATTAGGTAAGCATGCATGGGATATGATTGGGAGAGGGGCCATGTGACCCAAGACTCAATGTTAACAATGATGGGTTTGACAATGCACGGTTCGGACAAGAATGCAAGCATGCCCTAGGACTTGACTTATAGAGATAAGTCAATGACTTGCTCTGATACCAATTGATGTGACACAACCTAGGACACAACAAGCAAGCACAATTAAGCATTCAAAACGGACCGATGTCGGCGACCGCTCTCCTGTCACTCACCCAAGTCTCAGGGTAACTTGACAATGCCAAGGTGAGGTTGAGGGGTTGGACCCTTGCTGGTAGAGGGCCAGCAAGGCCAAGATTTGATTCCCAATGGATGTGGATGACCAATTCAATGGGGTCGACAAAGTGCCAATGGCACCAGTTACTCTCTTCCCACGGTGATCACTCAAGACAACGGGGCTTGAGGATCAAGCTCTCACTCTCACGGCCAGCGGAACTAAGAACTAATATTGAAAGACAAGCACTAAAGGGAGTGAGGTTTGAGCACTTACTCGACCGGTTTGAAGAAACCGGTCCCGCTCGGAGACGAGGGCGAGCGGGGAGGCGAGTGGATCCCCACACGCCGCGGCGGTGTAGCTTGACCTGCTCAATCCAATTACAACACTACTCCTCTCGCAGGAAGGGGACCTTGGGGGGGGGGGTTAATGGATATTACAGCCAAAACTACCTCCACGCAGGGAGGGGCCTTCAGCCGGTCAAGCGGGGAGGGGAATTGGAGAAAGGAACACCGAAGATGGGAGGTTGCCGATTCTGCCCGATTCTGTAGGTGCTAATAGGTGACTGAATAGTTGACTGCTGCAGCTGCTACCGAATTTTGTTGGGGGTAAAACTACCTGGGAAATCTTCGTAGGAGGCATGGGAAGTCGTCCAAATGTTTTTAATTTCTTCTGTTGTCGATGCCGGTCTGGGTGGAGGCCCGAACAGGGAGGTAGACTCTCGGACTGGCAGCTCCTGATTTCCAACAGCAGGTTGCAGAGGATGTCCCAACAGCTCCCGAACTCGGAATCAAGCACCGTCAAAGTCATTGGAACCGTGGATGAGCCCTCTTCATCAAAAAACTGACGGGGAAGCCAAACGATGCCGTAGAAGGCCAGGGGCCTCTGAACACTGTTGATAGGTTGGTGCAGACTGTGGGTAGCAGAACTACGTAGCTGAGGGAGAAAATGGATAACTCCTGCTACAGGATGCCGAACGGAGTTCCTCTTTTTGATTCTGAAAGTCGACAGGGAGAGGAAGAACTTTTAAAAGAGCTCTTGCGCTGATTCTTCCGAGGTTCATCATGGTGAAGCTTCTACTCCGGTTCTGGTACTCAGCAGGGGTAGCTCTGCGCAGTTGTGGGAGAACGGAGCTCCCGGGCAGCACACAGCTTGGATGAAGATGAAACCACCGTCGTTACGAAGAAGACCGGTAGACGCTTCCGTGGATACCTCTTCGGCCTTCAGATTCGCTAGGATGTGGTCGGGGTCGCTTCTGCAATCTGCTACTCTTTTGCTGCCTGCGAACTAAAAATTGGAGGTTGAAGATGATGGGGGGAAATGGGGTATATGGGAGGGGAAATGGAGGTGGATGAGTGTGGGGAGAACCCTGGCTGTGAGGGGGTCTAGGAGGGGGTGTTCCAATGTGGGGGGGGAAGAATAGGGTTTGGAAGGGGGTCTAACAGGTGGTGGGAGGAGGAGCTACGAATTTGGGCTTAGAGGGAGAAGGGGGAAGGTGAGGGGGGCACAAGTGGGTGGAGGGAATGTGAGTTTGAATTTCCTTTAATGTGGGGTGATCAATGGTGGTCTTGGGGATGGGAAGAGGTGCCTTGGGAAGGTGGAGGGCTGCTTGGAGAAGGGGATGGGTACTTGGGGGTTGGAGGGTGGGGTGTGGATTGGTGGAGGGTCTATTGGGACTAGGGGGAAGTAATGATGGCTTGTGGGAAGTTGTAGAGGAGTTAATGGAGGTAGGTGGGAGGGTGGAGGTGGTTGGGAGGGGAGGAGAGAGAAAATTTTTGAAATTGGGTGTGGAGGAGAGAGAAAGGAGAGTGAAAGAGAGAAATTAAGAGAGAGATGGGTGGGGAATCTCTCCCCTAGGGTCTCTCACCCAAATAATGGAATCTCGCCACTAGATAAGAAGTTTGAACTCTCAAAATGGTAAGTTTTTCATTCATTGATTCATTAGTTTCAAATGAAGGGAATGGGGCCCTATATATAGGCAACCCACATTTTACAATAAGACCATGACAAAAGACTCCATGACAAATAACCGAGGGGGTAGGGGGGGCTCTTAGGCCAAGCCCAGTGAAATGGGCCCAATAGCTAACTAAACAACATAATGCCACTCAAACTTAGGAAAATAAACACAAGACCTAGGGACATGACTCAAGAAAATGAAAATTACATCAAATGACTCAAATAGAAAGCACAAAAAGGATAATTGGGACTTTATGGAGAGAGGCCCGAACTCAAATTGTGCCGGAGTGTGAGGAAGACCCGAGCCAAAGGGAGTCACGGGTGATGCCTCCATCACACAGTCAGGCAGACCCATACTCGACGGGGTCGAGTTCTCCCCACCCCGGGGGATTTGATGAGGGAATCTCTCAGTGCTCTCTTTGGCTCGGTTCGCCTGCATCATTTTCAGGAAGCTTGGCTATGAGATCACATATTATTTTCCTTTTCTTTGAGTCATATCTTATGTATTTTCCTTTATTGAGTCATGTTGTTTTAGTCATTTCCCTTGTTATGCTTAATTGGGCCTTATTACCTTAGTTATGTGCCCATTAGGTTGAGTCCAGCATATGCTAGGTCTTTTGTCTAATTGTCAAGGGTACTATGGTCATGTAAAGAGTGGATGTGTATATATAGGCCCCATCTCCCCTCATGTAGTCAACTTTTGATGAATCAATTTGAATAGAAGTATTTCCCAAA
Organism: Amorphophallus konjac; assembly: GCA_022559845.1. Classification (NCBI taxonomy): domain Eukaryota; kingdom Viridiplantae; phylum Streptophyta; class Magnoliopsida; order Alismatales; family Araceae; genus Amorphophallus; species Amorphophallus konjac. Next base: position 374,029,365 of record CM040121.1, read on the forward strand.
TCTCACTCCCCTCCACTAAATTTCTCTCCTCTCTCTCTCTCATTATCTCTCTCTTTCTCTAAGGGGTGCCCCCCGTTCTCTCTCCTCGCCCTCCCAACCACTTTCTCTCACTCCCCCTCCTCTAATAACTCTTTCCCTAGTCCCCTCACCCTTCCATTAACTCACCACAACCCCAAGAGCTCTCCTCCAATCCATACCCCACCTCCCAACCCCCAACTACCCCTCTCTCCTTCCCCAAGCATCCCACCACCTTCCCAAGGCTAAAATAACTCCTCCCAAGGCCCAAATTCGAATTTCCCTCCCATCTTCCACCCCCCATAGCTCGCTTGGTCGCCCAACTCCAGCCCCAACCAGCCAAGTTCGCCCCCCCCCACTCCCCTCTCCATTGTCCACCTTGTGCAACCCTCTCCCCTCCCCTCTCACCCACAACCAGCTGCAGCCCCCTTCACCCACCACCTCCTTGTTTCTCCAGCCACCACAACAGCCCTCCATCAACCACCTCCACTCCCCACAACCTCCAGCCACCCCATTTCCAAACTACACCCCACCATCCCTTCACTCATAACCATTTACACTTGAAGCCCCGGGTAGCAGGTCGCAGGCAGCAACTGTGGTCCTGAAAGTCGCTTCATCTTTGGCCGTTCCCTGATCCTCCTTGTGGCAAGGCATATATCTGTGGAAAGGTTGTCTAGAGAGCTTTCCAGGCGAGGTGGTTTCATCTTCATCCGAGCACCTAGCTGCTCGTGGGAGCGTTTCTTCCTCGACTGCGCAAAACCACTCAGGCAGAGGACCAGAGCTGCAGATCCGGTTTGACCACAGCCTCTCCCTTGCCGATCTTGGCGCAAGACTTGGCTGGGAGCTTCCCCTTCAAGTCCTCTTCAATCCCCAAGAAACAGAGCTAAGTTTGGATCTGGGCATGAAAAGTTACAAATTTTCCATTCCAAGTGTGTCTGGTCTGTGTTTCTGAGCCAGAACCGACCCACCTCTACTGTTTGGCCTCTCACGATCTGCTCCAACATTGTCTGACAACGGCGTCGGTCCCCACGGAAAGAAGACTCGACTACAGTTTCAACGGTAACTGTCTCGCCTCCAACAGAGTATGGATCAGTTGGCTGCACCTTCTTCTTCTAGCGGCATCATCCTGAGAGCAACTAGAACCAGCGAAGACTAGCCCCGTTCCAGGTTCTGCCCCGGTCGGCGACGTCGTCACAAGCTTCCACAAAAATTCAGGCTCCATCCTGGGTCAGTTAGTAACGTTTCGGTACCAATTTCAATCTATTCTGAGTTCATTTAAGTCCGTGGCAGCGCTGACATCAACAACCTATCAGGCTGTTCCTGAAGCTAGCAGAATCGGCGCAACTCGGCAAGTCGGTGTTATCTCTTAGTTTCTCCACCCCGCTTGGCTGGCTGACAGCCCCTCCCTGCATGGAGGTAGTGTTTGATTGTAACACATTAACCCCATCCCCTTGATCCATCCTCCTGCGAGAGGAGTAGTGTTGTACTCTTAAAGTTTTCAGGCCAAGCGGCATCGACGCGGCGTGCGGGTGCGTACCCATGCCTCCCCGCTCGCCCTCGTTTTCGGTCGGGATCGGTGTCTTCACACCGATCAGGTGAGTGACTGGACCCTACCTGGTTATTCCATTGCTTTGCTTGTCTAGTATTGCTTCTTATGCCTGTCGGTCGGTGAGATAGTGCTCGGTCCCGTTATTGCTCGATTTGTGTGCCTACCATGGATCGTGAGTGAGAGCCACCCAACCCCACGCCCCGGCGTGCCGGCTGCCCACGAAGTTGGGAATTCCCAGACTCTTAGGGGTCAGCCTAAGTCAATCTAGTCCTTTGAATATTAGGGTCCCACCTCAGACCCTCGCCATCATCCCCGGCCCCACCGGGTGATCGCTTGAACCGTACGAGTGAGCCACTAGTGTGAGTCCATTGAAAGTGCTTGTATGTTTGTGGATCTAAGTCCTTGGTTCAACCATTCTTTCATTGGCATCCTTGGGCTGTGCCACATCAGAAATATTAATTTTTTTTTGATTTTGATATATCTGATTTTTGGGATTTTAATTTTTTTTTTGGATATAGAAATATTTGATTTTTTTGGATTTTAAAATATTTAATTTTTTTTGGATTTTGAAATATCTGATTTTTTGGATTTTGAAATATTTGATTTTTTTGAATTTTGAAATATTTAATTTTTTTAGAGTTTGAAATATTAAATTTTTTTAGATTTTGAAACCAGCTCTAACCTGACGACGGGGAACCTCATATCTCACTTGGGGTCACCTGGGTTCAACGTGCGTTATAAAGGACCGCCCGTAGCTGGTGCCCAATTTTGCTTAACGGTGCCTCTACTGCGGCCATACCTAGGGTGGGATCCATTCCTTGGAAAATAAAAGAGAATTTGATAGACAAGCTGGTGATAGGTATAGTGGTTTTTAGGGCTTGAGTTCTTCTCACGACACCCATTTTAAAAGAATTTGGTTTGTTGAGCCAGTGCTTTGTGTCCGTCATCGAACCTACATCCGCTCTTGGCATGCATACGACCGGGCTCATAACGTCCCGCGGGGAAACTGTACTGCCACTCTTGCCATGCCTAGTTTCATTATTTTGGGGACTTTTAGATTTTTGAGCTTCGAGCTTTGGATGAGCCTTTAGCTTTATCTTTGATTTTGCCCCTTTTCTCCATTTCTTTTCTTTCTTTTTCCTTTGCTCTTACTACTGCGGAATAAGGTCATGACGGACTGCCCCTATTTGAGACCTCTTTTATCGGGGGGTCTAGATCAGTTCTCGCCCCCCTTATTCGCCACTAGCCCCTACTTTCAGTCGAGAGAGGAGAGAAAACAAGGACCTTCACTTTCCCCAAAGTATGGCCAATGGAGAAATGGTGTTGCGCAAAAGAAGGGAACCGAACCACAGGGGGTCGTGTAGTGTGTGTATGTTGAATCGGGGGTCTCCTTCGTGATCAAGTAGAGGCATGCCCCACCGCCGGGCCGTCGCTGGCCTGACTCTATGAATAAAAACGTTTTAAATACAACCCATTCCAGGGATTCAGAAATTCTTCACCCTCTGCATTAACTAAACGATACGCGTTACCAGGATATACTTCCTTAACTACAAAGGGCACTTCCCAGTTGGGTTGCAGCTTAGACCTGGGACTTGCTGATCTGATAAATTTACGTTTCAAAACCATGTTACCCACTTGGAATTTCTTTCAATAACCTTCTTTTGAAAATACCGCGAGACACGTTTTTGATAAACTGAGACGTGATTGGCCGCATTAAGCCTCTTCTCGTCTAAGAGTTCCAGTTGGACTAGCAACGCCTCTTGACGCTCGTCAAGATTAAGTTCTTTGTCTAGTTGCACTCTTAGGGAAGGGATCAAGATTTCATACGGGAGTACCGCCTCCATCCCATAGGTAAGAGCAAAAGGAGTTTGCCCCGTGGGAGTACGGACGGAGGTGCGATAAGCCCATAGAGCTTCTATCAGTTTGTCGGTCCAATCAGCGAATTTGTGCGACTCACATGTCTTCTTAATGATTTTAAGAAGGGTTTTGTTCGTGGCCTCAGCTTGGCCATTACCTTGAGGGTAGTATGTTGATGAGTTATGCAATGCAATATTAAATTTCTTACAGAGGTCCCAAAGTTCTTGAGAAACGAATTGAGGCCCATTGTCGGTGACGATATCACTTGGCACTCCAAACCGCGAGATGATATTCTTGAGGATGAAGCGGCATACTGAGGTGGCTTTGATTTCTACATAAGCTTCAACTTCCGCCCACTTGGTGAAGTACTCCGTAGCCGTCAGAATGAAGGATTTCTGTTTAACCTGAGCATTAGGATCACCAAGTGGTCTAATGATATCAAAGGCCCACATCGAGAATGGCCAAGGAGTAGAAAGAGGATAGAGAGAAGAATCCGGGGCGTGGATTTTATCGGCATGAAGTTGGCATTGAAGACACCTATGGATATAGGTGGAACAGACTTCTTCTAGGGCTGGCCAGTAATAGCCCTACCTAAGAATCTTCTTCGCCAAAGCTTGCCCATTAACGTGCCCTCCACACTCACTGGAGTGAGCGGCCTCTATTACTTTCCAAGCCTCATCGTCATCCAAACACCTCATTAGAACTCCATTGAGAGCCCGCCTGTATAGTTCTCCCGCAATAATCGTGTATCTGGCGGTGACTCTTCGAATGGCCTTGCGCTGCTCGACGTTTGCCGTCTCGGGAAAAGAACTATCCCTGCAATACTACTCTATCTCGTGATAACACGGCAGCTCCTCTTCTTCTATAATATCCTCGAGCTCAGTTAATGAAACTTCCTCCAAATCTTCCTTCTCAACTTTCTTCTCCACAGCCTTCCTAAGGGTATCGAACCAAGGATCCTGGAGAGAGGGAGCGTCCATCCGCTGGACCACAACGGTCTCAGTGGAACGACTAAGCGGGAAGGAAAGGGAAGAAGCCAGCGATGCAAGTCCATCGGCCAGAATGTTCTGAGAATGAGGAGTATGAATGTAGATGAGTTTCCGGAATTGCCTAGCCAAGAGCGTGAGCAAATCTTGATAGGGCTTGAGTTTGGGGTCACGGGTGCGGTCAGTTGACAGAACTTGACGTAGCACCAATTGAGAGTCTCCTATGATGTTTAGGTATCGCGCGCCCATGAGGTAGGCGTGCTTTAGACCGGCAAGGAGAGCCTCATACTCGGCTATATTATTAGTGGCAGGAAAAGAGAGTTGATAAGCGATAGGGATGGTCACCCCTTCCGGAGTGAGGAGAACGGCACCGATTCGACGGCCCTGGGAATTGAGAGCACCATCGAAGTGAAGAGACCAGAAAGGAAGATGAGTGATTACAGCCAAGTGTTCATCAGGAAACTCATCCTGGATTGAATCAGTGCGAGGGATAGGAGAGTGAGCAAGATGTTCAGCAATAGCATATCCCTTGATTGCCTTCGGAACAATGATGGTGATATCTAATTGGGAAAGAAAACTCTGCCAGCGAGCTAATCAGCTAGAAAGGACATGCTTTTCTAATAGGTAACGAATGGGGTCCATTGTAGAGATCAGCTTAACCTCATGGGCAAGAAAATAGTGTTTGAGTTTCTGAGCTACCCATACTAACGCTGCGTAGGTCTTCTCCATGGCAGTATACTTAGATTCAGCGGGATTAAACAACCTCGAAAGGTAGTATGCTGCCCTTTCTCTTCCTTCATCATCCACCTAAGCCAGAACAGCTCATAGGGAGTCCTCAATCACAAAAATGTACAGGATCAGGGGTTTCCCAGGGACGGGTGGTTGCAGAACCGGGGGATTGGAAAGATAAACCTTAAGATCCTCATAGGCCTTCTGACATTGTTCGTTCCATTTAAACTTAGCTCCCGCCTTTAACAATTCATAGAATGGGCGGCACCTTTACAAATGTTGTGATATGAATCTTCTAATGAATTGCAAGCGCCCAATCAGACCTCTGAGTTCAATGATGTTCTTAGGCGGCGGCATCTCCATAACGGCCTTAGCTTTATTCGGATCAATATGGATCCCCCGTTTGCTAACTATAAACCCCAACAATTTCCCTGATGCAACTCCAAATAGCATTTCTTTGGATTCATTTTCAATTTGTACTCCCTAGCCCTTTGCAACACCTTGGCTAAAATGGCGGGGTGCTCTTCTTTGGACCTCGACTTTACTAGGATATCATCCACGTAGGCTTCTAAGTACACATGCATCATGTCGTGGAAGATTGCCATCATTTCCCGTTGATATGTGGCACCTGCATTCTTTAATCCGAATGGCATAACGATATAGCAGTAGGTGCCCCAGGGCGTGGTGAAAGAGGTCTTCTCTTGGTCTTCAGGAGCAAGGCAGATTTGATTGTAACCAGAATACCCATCCATAAAAGAGAGGGCATCATACCCAGCCGTGGTGTCCACTAGTACATCAATGTGAGGAAGCGGGAAATCATCCTTCGGACATGCCTTATTTAAGTCTCTGAAATCGATACAAATCCGAATTCTTCCATCTTTCTTCATTACCGGGACTATGTTCGCCACCCATTGCGGATATAAAACCACTTTGATAAACCTGGCCTTATGTAATTTATCGACCTCTTCCTTTATCTTTAAGGCCATTTCCGGGTGGAACTTTCTCGCCTTTTGCTTAACGGGTGTTGCCCCTGGTTTAAGAATGAGTCGGTGTTCGACCAACGTGGGGTCAAGACCCGGCATGTCCTCGTAGGACCAGGTAAATGAATAGATGTACTCCCTCAAAACCTTGATCAGCTCCTCTTCAACCTGAGGAGAGAGATTAGCAAAAATAATTATGGGCCTGGGGTCCTCTTCGATTCCAAGATTAATCCCTTTGGTGGGTTCATCCATCGCCGACGACGGTTCATCAAACCTCTTCAAACCTTGCGCATACAGATCGACGGTGTCATCCACATCGCTTTCCTTATTATCGGCTAGGTCCTTCTCATCTACGATGTCATATACACCTAATCCGTCATTGCTCCACACACCTTCTTAATTCCTCACCATCTTCAAAAACAATCGCGGTCTCCACAAATTCAGGGCATTTAAGAAGGGCATGACATCTCTGAGCTATGTCTTGGAGGAACCTATATAGAATGGTTTTAGGATAACGTATCACAGGGTGCGCCACGAAAGTGGATGGGCTGACCAAACTATAACTAGATTCTATCCCAACTAACTCAACTAACCTAGGAGACTCTATAGAATGTACATCTAACCTAGGAGACAGGATGTCTATAGGGAAAGGAGCAGGGGTCTCATGCCCTTGGGAAGATGAGCAGAACATAGCGTAATCCTCCATTGGGACCTCCGTTTTAAATTTGGTGTTTTTTTTGGAAGTCGGAGGAGATCATGCAACAGGAAGAAGAGGACGGGGGAGGAGGGAGTTGCATGGGAAACAGATCGGGGAAGATGCAATCGAAGAATGGGCCGGAAGATGAAAACCATATTTCATGGAGTTGGGCATTGGGGGGAGGAGGAGTAAACTTGGTTGATAAATCAATGGGTGGGCAGCGCCCACATTGATGGGGTCATCTCTGACCACTCCACAGCTTTGGGGGCTCCTGATGATCGCCAACAGTGCTACATCTTACCCGCCACTTTATTTTGAGTCATATGATGTATCTTTCATTTCCTTATTATGTAATCTTCCTTTTATTTGAGTCAAGTCCCTAGGTTAATTAGCATTAGAGTGGTTAATGAGTCAGTTGGGCCCAATTAAGTGGGCTAGGCCCATGGGCGCCCCCTTCCCCCCTTGGTTTATTGTCATTTGTCAAAAACTCAGGGTCTTTTGTTAAATTGTGGGTTTCCTATAAATAGGACCCCAATTCCCCCCATTTGAAGCTAATGAATTATTGAGAAAAGAATTATCCACAAGAATTGTGCCTCCTTCTCTCTCTAGCTCTCTCTCTCTATTTCTTTCTCTCTCTCTCTAAAGGGGGCGAACCCCATTCTCTCTCATCCCCACCCCAAAATTCAAAATTCACTCTCTCTCCTCCCTATTCACCTCTAATTAAGACCCCTCCCCCTTCCCCATACCTCCCATTTAAGTCCCCTCCAACCCCTAGGTGGAATCCCCTTCTCCTAGGCACCTCTCCCTCCTCCCAAGCAACCTTTCCCCTTCCCCATACAACCTTTCATTTTCCCAAGAGAGAATCCCTTCTCCCAAACACCCCTTCCCCTCCCCAAGACAACCCTTCCCATTCCCTAGGCCCCCATTAACCCCTCCATTAACCCACCTTTCAAAACAAAGGAGACATCTCTCCTCCCTCTCTCCTTCCCAACCCAAATTCGCATCACCCCCTCCCTCCACTTGCTAGACCACCTCCCAGCCCTCTTTCTGCCCTTCCCACACCTTGAATCACCCCCTAATAGACTCCCACATAGTTAGGTGTCACCCCCACACCCATCCACCCCATTTCCCACCCCATCTACTCCATCTCCCATCACCTTTCATCACCCTATCCATGTCAATTCGCAGGCAGCAGTTGGAGCCCGACTTGCAGAGACTGTCCCGGTGCTGTTCGACATCATCTGGAGGTGCACTATATATTGACAGAAAGGTCTTCCAGTCTTCTTCGCAGGCGAGGTGGAATCGTCTCGTTCCGACTTCACTACAGATCGTGGTGCCAATTCTACCCCGACTGCGCTGGGCTCCCTCTACAGAGTACCTGAGCCCACTTAGAAGCTACACCACGACAAACGGCGGAAGATTCAGGCTATGAGCCCTTCTACAAAGTTCTTCCTCCCCCAGTCCTCTATCAGAATCAAGAAGCAGAACCACGTTCGGCATCCGGAGGCCAAGGTTCTCATTTTTCTTCCTCGGCTGCGCGGGTCTTCCTCCCACAGTCTGCAACGACTTGCCTCTGCTCTTCTGAGTCCCCTAGTCATCTCCGACATCAGACGGCTTCCCCGTCCATTTTACTACAAAGAGGGCTTGTCCACAGTTCCATAAACTCCAGCGGTTTGTGATTCGGAGTCCAGGAGCGGTCGGGGCACTCTCTGCAACCTGCTGCATGAGATCAGAAGCTGCCTTTCCCAGTTTCTGCCCCCTGTTCGAACCTCCACCACGGCCACATCCTTCAACTTCTGGAGGCGCCACTTGGCCGAGTGCTTCAACCACAAGTCTTCCACCACTACCAAAAACCGACGTCCCTTTCGGCATCAGGAAGTGCCTTTTCCATTTTTTTTCCCCGGGGGCACATACAGTCTGTTTAGGTCCTGCCCCGATAGCCCTCACTCAACGGACTCTTCCTCACCTCCCCGACGTCCTATGGTGCTGTTCTTGGTTGCTGCTTGAAGAAGACTCATCCACAGACGTCCTCGACTTGGTCTCGCCTCATTCGGACTTTGGGAGCCGCCGTGGTGACTTCGGCCATCTGCTGCTGCCCCTGGGAACAGTCTGCTTCTGCACGCAGGGGACCTGTTCCAGAGCCCGTTCCCGCCAGCGACGACTTCGGGACCGCCCAAAAAAAATCACAGTCGTACCTGGGTACGTCAGCGACATTTTGGCGCAAGTCTCATCAAGTTCTGAGTCCGGGAGAGCTCACAGCGGCGACTACATCAACCCCCTATCTTGCTGTCCCCGACCCGGGCAGATTCGGCCGGGTGCTCCGTCGGTGCGATCGAGCTTATCTCCCCTCCCCGCCTGGCCGGCTTAGCGCCCCTCCCTGTGCGGAGGTAGTGTTTGACTTGTAATACAAAAATCCCCACCCCAAGTCCACCCTCCTGTATAAGGTGTAGTGATTGTAATTATTAAACAGGGATCAAGCTTCATCGACGCAGTGTGCGGGGAATCCACACTTCCTCGCTCGCCCTCGTCTCCGACCGGGATCGGTGTCTTCACACCGATCAGGTGAGCCTCGGGTTGCCCTACTCTACTGGAATTGCTTGGCTTGTTTAGTATTGCTGCTTAGTGCCGTCGGTCGGTGAGTGAGCGCCCGATCTCAAAATATCATCAATTTGAGTGCCACCGCGGAGCGAGTTGAGAGAGAGTCACTACATCCCACGCCCTTGGCGTGCTGGCCGCCCACGGAATTGGGGCATCCCAGACCCTTAGAGGTACAGCCCAAGCTAGTCAAACCTCCGGAAAGGCGAGGTCCATCCTCGGACCCTCACCACTATCGCCGGTCCACCTACAGACTTGGGTGTGCGCGACGCGAGTGAGTTCACTTGAGTGGGTCCGCCGTTCGGTTCGATTGCTTGCAAATTTTCAGGTCCAAGGGGTCGTGTCACATCAATTTGGTATCAGAGCAAGTTTTAGACTTGTCTCTACTAAGTCTTGTCCTAGGGCCATTGCATTCATCACCCGTTCATCATGACCACTTCCTACTTAGCCTATTCACCATCCTTAGACCCATTAGCTGCTTTTGTGTTTGATGGATCTCGCCCTAGCATATATCCAGAATGGGAGAAGTCCATGAACCGACACTTTGGGAGGTTCACCCTGTCAGGGCCTATCCAAGTCAACTATGCTAAGAGTTTGCTCTGGCGCCAAGGTAGGAAAGAATGGGAGTACATTGTAGGTTTGAGAGAAGCCAAAGGGGAAGCACCCATTGAATCTTGGGTTGAAATGAGGGCCGATCTTAGAAAGATCTACGCACCCCAATCCGGACCTCCTCAACCAACCACTTTTCCACCCCCAACTCCAACCCAAGTACTTCCCCTATCAAGCCCAACCCAAGCCCATCCATGTTCACCACCCCGGGGGTACCATGAGTTGGCTATCTCCACTCCTCCACAAAAAGACCCATTCCTCCCCTTAGAAGAGGAGCCCATGATCCATACACCTGATCCCTTGGAAGTAAACACATCTTCCCTTGGAAGTAAGATTGACCTAGACCCCCTCCCGACCCTCGAGGAAACCCAAGCCCACACCGTTGAGGAGATGGAGCCACAAAACTCACCCACCCCTCCTAGTTTGGGTCCTCATGAGCCGCACACCGTCACCATAGATGAGTCCATACTCCAATGGCTCAAGCAAAGTCCCACCCTCCTGAGATCACCACCATTGCGATATCAATCCCTAATTGTTCCCACCCGGTCTCCCCATGTCACTTTACAAACCTTCTACTTCGCGGGAGACTTGGGAGACCTAGTGGATTGCCTATATTGGCAAGTCCACTTGACCGGCTTGCTTGCCATGGGACGTTCGGAGCCTAGCACCATTAACTTTGCCCACCCCACCATTGGCTCCATCACTTCCATTTGCACGAGTGGGCATTGCACTATTGAGATTCTTCTATTTCTCCCCAAGGATGAGAAACCCATCTTGGCCGACTCCCCACCCATTGAGGTTCCAATTGATTTGATTGGCCAACCCACTAGAGACCTTGGCCCAATTACCTTGGAGGAGGGTGACTCATAATTTGGGAACCTTGAAGACATAGAGTGCCTCCCTCTAGGAAGACCTTTCCACGACCCCTACGATCCCTTCCTAAACCCACCCACCAAAAACTTTGACCTAATCATTTTACTAGAGGAGGAGGATCCACCACCATATTGTGAGGACCATGAGGGCCTAGAGTTCCTCTCCCTAGGTGACCCTTACCATGACCCCTTCGATCCCTTCCTACACCCACCCACCTTACTCACCACCAACCTTTTCCTACCCCAACCAACCATGTTGGACCAAGCCCGCCTCTCTCATGACCCGGCCCACACCAAGGGTACCATGACCATGGGTGAAATACACCTAGGAAACAATGAAGTGCCCCACTCCATGATACCTACCTTCTTTGATCCCTACGACCCTTTTGAGTGGAAGCTCAAAGGCCACCCCACCACCCCACACAAGGAAGTCACATATGGGAAAGGAATTCTTATGTCTTGGCACATCACACCACTTGGCATGAATAGAAAGTCGGGTCCTTTCATACATGACACCCACATGTCAAGTCGGATGCATGATTGGTCCAAAGGTCCCCCCACATTCATCATTGGTCTTAAGCATGTTACGAACATTCACGGATGTCCGGGACCCCTGGCATTTGCTATACCCATGCACAATAGACTCCCCTACGGATGCCCCGGCCCTCCAACCATTGTTATGAAGACCATGCATGATAGGGCCACTTGTGGCTGCCCCGGTCCACCTAAGTTCATCAAGGTCCACATGACATCAAAGCATGATAGGTCAATTTATGGTTGCCCTGGTCCACCTTTCACACTACCCACTTTCACAACCACTCACCGCATCATAATGCATGGCATGAGCACACACGCAAGCAAATCGCAACGAGCGGTGAGGTTCACAAAGAGCGGGAAAAGGCTCGCGAGCGCCACTTGGAATTCCAAGTAGGCAATCTATCGATGGTGGCATTGGAGTGGCCCTACCCTAGAGTCACCTCCAACTTGAGGGCACGAGGACTTGGACCTTGCCAAGTTCCGAGTGACTTTGGCAGCCCAGTTTACGGGTTGGACTTATTAATGGGTTTGGGGATTCACCCCATTTCCCACGTGGCGATCCGGCACCCTATATGGGCACCGCGGTGGATCCTAGTGAGTGCCTCGAGCCTATATCTTCCTTTGAGAGGGACACCCTCGGAGAGCCACCAAAAATCAGCCTGAGAGTCCGGCGTGTGCACACGGAGGCAATACTAGGCAAGCAGGGTTCCATCGCCAGTAAGAGGGTGCGACCGAGCCACCTCGAGAGGATGAAGGACCGTCCCCTAGTTGTGGACGTAGGGCTGAGTTTGGAGGTTGAGTTTCATCCCGAGCTGCTTTAGAGGACCACCTCCCCCGTGGACCCATACTCGACGGAGTCGAGTTCTCCGCACCCCGGGGGTATGATGGGGTCATCTCTGACCACTCCACAGCTTTGGGGGCTCCTGATGATCGCCAGCAGTGCTACATCTTGCCCGCCACTTTATTTTTTGAGTCATATGATGTATCTTTCATTTTCTTATTATGTAATCTTCCTTTTATTTGAGTCAAGTCCCTAGGTTAATTAGCATTAGAGTGGTTAATGAGTCAGTTGGGCCCACTTAAGTGGGCTAGGCCCATGGGCGCCCCCTTCCCCCCTTGGTTTATTGTCATTTGTCAAAAACTCAGGGTCTTTTGTTAAATTGTGGGTTTCCTATAAATAGGGCCCCTATTCCCCCCATTTGAAGCTAATGAATTATTGAGAAAAGAATTATCCACAAGAATTGTGCCTCCTTCTCTCTCTAGCTCTCTCTCTCTATTTCTCTCTCTCTCTCTCTAAAGGGGGCGAACCCCATTCTCTCTCATCCCCACCCCAAAATTAGAAATTCACTCTCTCTCCTCCCTATTCACCTCTAATTAAGACCCCTCCCCCTTCCCCATACCTCCCATTTAAGTCCCCTCCAACCCCTAGGTGGAATCCCCTTCTCCTAGGCACCTCTACCTCCTCCCAAGCAACCTTTCCCCTTCCCCATACAACCTTTCATTTTCCCAAGAGAGAATCCCTTCTCCCAAACACCCCTTACCCTCCCCAAGGCAACCCTTCCCATTCCCTAGGCCCCCATTAACCCCTCCATTAACCCACCATTCAAAACAAAGGAGACATCTCTCCTCCCTCTCTCCTTCCCAACCCAAATTCGCATCTCCCCCTCCCTCCACTTGCTAGACCACCTCCCAGCCCCCTTTCTGCCCTTCCCACACCTTGAATCACCCCCTAATAGACCCCCACATAGTTAGGTGTCACCCCCACACCCATCCACCCCATTTCCCACCCCATCTACTCCATCTCCCATCACCTTTCATCACCCTAACCATGTCAATTCGCAGGCAGCAGTTGGAGCCTGACTTGCAGAGACTGCCTCGGTGCTGTCCCACATCATATGGAGGTGCACTATATATCGACGGAAAGGTCTTCCAGTCTTCTTCGCAGGCGAGGTGGAATCGTCTCGTTCCGACTTCACTACAGATCGTGGTGCCAATTCTACCCCGACTGCGCTGGGCTCCCTCTGTAGAGTACCTGATCCCAATTAGAAGCTGCACCATGACAAACGGCGGAAGATTCAGGCTATGAGCCCTTCTACAAAGTTCTTCCTCCCCCAGTCCTCTATCAGAATCAAGAAGAAGAACCGCGTTCGGCATCCGGAGGCCAAAGTTCTCATTTTTCTCCCTCGGCTGCGCGGGTCTGCCTCCCACAGTCTGCAACGACCTGCTTCCGCTCTTCTGAGTCCCTCAGTCCTCTCCGACATTAGATGGCTTCCCCGTCCATTTTTATGCAAAGAGGGCTCGTTCACGGTTCCATAAACTCCAGCGGTTTGTGATTCGGAGTCCTGGAGCAGTCGGGGCACTCTCTGCAACCTGCTGCATGAGATCAGAAGCTGCATGTCCCAGTTTCCGCCCCCCTGTTCGAACCTCCACCACGGCCACATCCTTCAACTTCTTGAGGCGCCACTTGGCCGAGTGCTGCAACCACAAGTCTTCCACCACTAACAAAAAGCGACGTCCCTGTCGGCATCAGGAAGTGCCTTTTCCATTTTTTTTCCCCGGGCGCACAGACAGTCCGTTTAGGTCCTGCCCCTATAGCCCCTCACTCAACGGACTCCTCCTCACCGGCCCGACATCCTCTGGTGCTGTTCTTGGTTCCTGCTCGAAGAAGACTCATCCACGGACGTCCTCGACTTGGTCTCGTCTCATTCGGACTTTGGGAGCCACCGTGGTGATTTCGGCCATCTGCTGCTGCCCCTGGGAACAGTCTGCTTCTGCACGCAGGGGACCTGTTCCAGAGCCCGTTCCCGCCAGCGACGACTTCAGGACCGCCCACAAAACATCACAGTCGTACCTGGGTACGTCAGCGACATTTTGGCGCAAGTCTCATCAAGTTCTGAGTCCGGGAGATCTCACAGCGGTGACTACATCAACCCCCTATCTTGCTGTCCCCGACCCGGGCAGATTCGGCTGGGTGCTCCGTCGGTGCGATCGAGCTTATCTCCCCTCCCCGCCTGGCCGGCTTAGCGCCCATCCCTGTGCGGAGGTAGTGTTTGACTTGTAATACAAAAATCCCCACCCCAAGTCCACCCTCCTGTGTGAGGTGTAGTGATTGTAATTATTAAACAGGGATCCAGCTTCATCGACGCAGTGTGCGGGGAATCCACACTTCCTCGCTCGCCCTCGTCTCCGACCGGGATCGGTGTCTTCACACCGATCAGGTGAGCCTCGGGTTGCCCTACTCTACTAGAATTGCTTGGCTTGTTTAGTATTGCTGCTTAGTGCCGTCGGTCGGTGAGTGAGCGCCCGATCTCAAAATATCATCAGTTTGAGTGCCACCACGGAGCGAGTTGAGAGAGAGTCACTACATCCCACGCCCTTGGCGTGCTGGCCGCCCACGGAATTGGGGCATCCCAGACCCTTAGGGGTACAGCCCAAGCTAGTCAAACCTCCGGAAAGGCGAGGTCCATCCTCGGACCCTCACCACTATCGCCGGTCCACCTACGGACTCGGGTGTGCGCGACGCGAGTGAGTTCACTTGAGTGGGTCCGCCGTTCGGTTCGATTGCTTGCAAATTTTCAGGTCCAAGGGGTCGTGTCACATCACACATGCACATGGCACAAATAGGATTTCAGGCGGTCTTTCCGTGATGTACGGGTCGACCATGATCGGAGGGGAACGGGTCATGTGACACGACCCCTCGGACCTGAATCGCAAGCAACCGGACCGAACGGCGATCTCTCACAAGCGGGTTCACCCGCGTCGCGCGCACCCGGGTCCGTAGGCGGACCGGCGATGGTGGTGAGGGTCCGATGTTGGACCATGGGGTTCCAAGGGTATGGCCAAATGGGGATGGACCCCAAGGGGCCAGGGATGCCCAATTTCAAGGGCGGCCGGCACGCCGAGGATGTAGGATGTAATGTCACCCTCACAACTCACCCGCGGTGGTACTCGATTGGATGGAAAGTAGGAACGAGCACTCTCTCACTGCCGACGGTGCAACTAGAGATAATACTAGGCTAAGCAATAGTAAAACCAGCAGTGGAAGTGACCCGAAGCTCACCTGATCGGTGTGAAGACACCGATCCCGGCCGGAGACGAGGGCGAGCGGGGAAGCGTGGGCTACCCGCACGCCGCGCCGATGACGCTTTGACCAAGGACTTGCTAATACATGCACTACTCCTCACGCAGGAGGGGGAACTCAGGATGGGGAGAGTAGGGTACAAGCAAACACTACCTCCACACAGGTAGGGGCGGTAAGCCGGCCAGGCGGGGCGGGGAGTGGGGCTAAGGAAGAAGCCGAATGACCCAACGTGGTTCTGTCGGCCTGTCTGCCCGTCTGATAGGTGCTCGCTGTTAACTCTCCCGAGGACGCTCCCGAACATAGAAGCCAACGAAACCAGCGCCAAATCGTCACTGACTGGTCCAGGTTGACTTCTGAATTTTTCTGAGCTTCAAAGTATCGCTGATAGTCGGGGAAGGTGCTGGACGAGCACTGCCTGGTTCTGGTTCAAGCAGGTTTCAGGATGCTGCCATGGGAAGATGAAGCCGGCCCGGGTGCTCCCGTGATCAGAACGGCACGGGACCAGGACGGTTGCGAGCGTGGCCGCGTCCTCTTCGATCAGAAAGAAAGAACGGTACCAGGGGAGGTCGGGGTCGAGAACAGAGGTTCGTGAAGTAGGGAGGTATCTGGACATGCCCTGGCTGACCTGAACGACGCTCCGGTGGTAGAAAAATTGGTGCAAGCAGCTCCGAACTCCAAATACTCCCCGCTGGCTGGGTTGTATAGGGGACTGGTGGAGGATCGTCCCGGTCAAGTGGCTTGCCAAGGGGTGCCAAGGTGTCGCCGCATGAGCTTCTGAAAGTCGCCTCTGGTTGCAGTCTGGGCCAGATCTGCGCAGTCGGGGGAGAAAGGTTCTCCCGGGCAACCCCGAACTCGGAATGGAGCGGGATCACCTCGCCTGCGAAGCCACCTGGAATACCTTTCCAAAGATGTATGGTAAGCCTCCAGAGGATGCCGAACGACTCCGAGGTAGGTTATGCAAGTCGAGTCCCAACTGCTACCTGCGAACTGGGCAGTGTATAGGGGTGGAAGGGGATGGTAATGGGGAGATGGGGAGGGGGAAATGGAGCGGGAAGGGACTGGGGCATCCCCTGGTTGATAGGGGGTCAAAGGGGGGTCAAACCAAGGGGTGAGAGGGGGGAAATGGGGGCTGGAAGGGGGTCTAGCTGGTGGGGGACTGGAGAGCTTCGAATTTTGGTGTTGTATGGGAGAGGGAGAGGGAGACCTTTGGCTTGAATGAGTGATTAATGGGGGGTTATTGTTGCTTTGGGGAGGGGAAAGGTTGTGTTGGGGATGGAAAGGGTTGTATGGGAAGGTGGAGGGGTGTATGGGGAAGAGGGAGGGATACTTGGGGAAGTGGGAAGGGTGCTAGGGAAGTGGGAGGGTTGCTTTGGGAGATGGAAGGGTGCTTCGGTAGTGGTGAGAGTAAATGGTGGTTTATGGGTCTTGGGAAGGTGAAGGGTTGTGATTAATGGGGGGAGGGCTGATGTGGCAAGGAGGGAGGAGAGAGGGGGCTACGAAATTGGGAGAGAGAAGGAGGAGAGAGAGAGGGGGTCACCCCCTTTAGAGAGAGAGAGAAGAGAGAGAGAAAGAGAGAGAGGGGAATCCACCCCTAGAGAGAGAGAGAGAGAGAGAGAATCTCACACAATTTTGGTGGATTTCAAACTTTCATTCCTTCATTAGTTCCAAATGGTGGGATTGGGGTCCTATTTATAGGAATCCCACAATTTAACGTAAGACCTTGAGTTTTAGACTAATGACAATAAACCAAGGGAGAAGGGGGAGTGCCGATGGGCCTAGCCTACCTAATTGGGCCCAACTGACTCATTAACCACTCTAATGCCAATTAACCTAGGGACTTGACTCAAATAAAAGAAAAATTACATAATACGAAAATGAAAGATACATCATATGACTCAGAAAAATGTGGCGAACAAGATGTAGCACTGCTGGCGATCATCAGGAGCCCCAAAAAATGTGGAGTGGTCGGAGATGTCCCCATCATACCCCCGGGGTGCAGAGAACTCGACTCCGTCGAGTAAATGGTCCTCTAAAGCAGCTCGGGGTGAACCTTGACCTCCAAACTCCACCCTGCGTTCGTAACCAGGGGACGGTCCTTCATCCTCTCAAGGTGGCTTGGGCACACCTCTTGCTGGCGATGGTACCCTGCTTGCCCAGTATTGCCTCCGTGTGCGCACGTCGGACTCTCAGGCTGATATGTGGAGGCTCTCCGAGGGTATCACTCACAAAGGTGGGGGTAGGCTCAAGGTGCTCACTGGGTTCCACCGCGGTGCCCATATAGGGTGCCAGATCCGCCGCGCCAAAAGTTGGGTGTATCCCAAAACCCATTACCAAGTCCAACCCGTAAACCGGGTTGCCAAAGTCACTCGGAACTTGGCAAGGTCCAAGTCCTCGTGCCCTCAAGTTGGAGGTGACTCTAGGGTAGAGCCACTCCAATGCCACCATCGATAGGTTGCCTACTTGAAATTCCAAGTGGCACTCGCGAGCCTTTTCCCGCTCTTTGTGAACCTCACCGCTCGTTGCGATTTGCTTGGTGTATGCTCATGCCATGCATTATGATGCGGTGAGTGGTTGTGAAAGTGGATAGTGTGAAAAGGTGGACCGGGGCAACCATAAATTGACCTATCATGCTTAGATGTGATGAAGACTTTCATGGACTCAGGGGGGCCGGGGCAACCATAGGTGGATCTATCGTGCATGGTGGCGATAATTACAGGGGGACCCGGACATCCATGTATGCTCCATTCATGCGTAAGAGCTATGACGAATGTGGGAGGACCAGCACATCCAAATGTGAGCCAGTCATGCATTGGGCCTAAAGTGTGTGTGACATGTATGAGATGACTGGGCTTGTGACCCTTGTCGAATAATGTGATATGCCAAGATAGGTGCACTCTTATCCTAGAGGTGACGACCATGTGTGTGGGTATGGGGTGGTCCATGAGCTCCCACTTATAAGGGTCAAAGGGGTCAAAGAAGGTATGTATCATGGAGTGGAGCACTTCATTGTTTCCTAGGTGTATTTCACCCATGGTCATGGTTCGCTTGGTGTGGACCGGGTCTTGGGAGAGGTGGGCTTGATCCAACATGGTTGGTTGGGGTAGGAAAAGGTTGGTGGTGAGTAAGGTGGGTGGGTATAGGAAGGGATCGAAGGGGTCATGGTAAGGGTCACCTATGGAGAGGAACTCTAGGTCCTCATGATCCTCACATAGTGGTGAGTCATCCTCCTCTAATCGAACAATTGGGCTGAAGTTCTTGGTGGGATGGTCGGCCATGAATGGAGGGCTTGATGTTCTACCCGAGATAAGCAACTCTAGTTTGTGGATAGCATCGGCCTCATCGGCTGTAGGGAGGAATAGAAGAAGGTCGCTAGTGTCGCAACCCACAGTGTAAATCGAGGAGATGGACCAGACAAATAGGTGTAGGAGGTCAAGGCTCCTAGGTCGGTCGGCCACTGTGGTCAACCTACCAGTTAACTCCATTTGCCAAAATAGATCCTTAAGGAGATCCCCTAATGTCTCCACTTGATAAGATGATTGAATGGTCGTGTGATAGGAGAGGGGCACTATAGGGAGGTTTTGTTCCATAGGAGGGCAAACATGGGCCATGATCTCTCTAATTGGGTTCTCCTTTAGCCAATGAAAAAGGGGTTCTCCTAAGATGAGCTCAGCCCCAACGAGGGAGGGTGGTGTTGGGTGAAGACCACCGTGTGAGGTTTTTTCTTCAATTTGGACATGTGTTTCCCCCACGGTTGGGATAGTGACTATGGTGTTCTCCTCTTCTAGGTGGTCGGGTGTGTGAGCCATGATGCTTTCTACACATGGGATGGGAACTTCCTAGCCTAACTCATGACGTTGTGACTCGTATTCTTCTTCCCAATCGGGGGAGGCCTCATGTACCTCAATCACATTCTCATCCCTTTGGGGTGTGGAGGTTTTACTCTCCAAGGGAAATGGAAGGTCTTTTGGGGATGGGGTGATGAAGGTTGAGACATGGTGCACCCGGGGTGGTGAGGGAGTTCGAACTTGGGTTGGGTTTGGGAGTGGAAGTAGTGGAGGCCTAAGTTGTGGTAGGATTGGGGTTGGTAATGAAAGATGGGCGGGTTGAGGAGGATTGGGTTGGTTGGTCTTGGGAGGTGTGTCCCTTATGGGGGAAGATGGCGGGGTGGTGGTGGGGACCATGGAGGCTTGTGGGGTGTGGGTTTGATGGGGAATTTTGGGTTGGGTGGTGGCCGTCATGGGCCTAGGGGAATGGGTGGACACGTTGTCCACTTGGGTTTGAAAGGTGAGGGTTAGTTGAGTGGCTTTGGGTTGGGGAGTGGTGGCCTTCATGGGGAAAATCGGGTCAATTAGGGGTCTTTTACCCTTGGGATCGGCCGGTTGGGGAGGGATGGAAGTGGGTCGCCCTTGGATTTGGGGAGAGTTGGTGGTGGTGATCGGGGTTGGAATTATTTGGGGTGGTGGAGTTTGGGCCCTAAGGGAGGTCTTGGGTTGGCTGGGAGAGACAGGAGGAGTAGGAGTGCTCCTCGGGCTATGGTTCTTCGAGTAGGAGGGGGGAGGTCAGGGAGCGTAGATCTTCCTAAGCTCAATCTTCATCTCTTCCCATGAGCCTATCTGTTCTTGCCTCCGAATCTTTCTTAAGCTCACTATGCGTTCCCACTCCTTCTTGGCTTGTCCCCGAAGCCGCCCCTTGGCCATGCGGACTTTACTGTGTTTATAGACCATAGTCCTATCAAAGTTTTTATCCATGGTAGCCTCCCACTTTAGGTAGGCATTAGGACTAGATCCGTCAAAACTAAGGTCCCTTTCTACAATGATTTCCAGGAGGAGGGGGTCAATCGAACCCTTGTGGAGGGTGAAGTTGTTGGGGGTTAGCCAAAGAGGGGTATACATGATGATGCACTGGGTGGCCCGATGATGACTCTAAATGTGAATGCACCCTAGGACCAACTTGTAGAGAGACAAGTTGTGAACTTGCTCTGATACCAAATTGATGTGACACGACCCCTCGGACCTGAATCGCAAGCAACCAGACCGAACGGCGATCTCTCACAAGCGAATTCA
Organism: Amorphophallus konjac; assembly: GCA_022559845.1. Taxonomy (NCBI): domain Eukaryota; kingdom Viridiplantae; phylum Streptophyta; class Magnoliopsida; order Alismatales; family Araceae; genus Amorphophallus; species Amorphophallus konjac. The sequence continues at coordinate 374,049,935 of CM040121.1, forward strand.
CCCGCGTCGCGCGCACCCGGGTCCGTAGGCGGACCGGCGATGGTGGTGAGGGTCCGAGGTTGGACCTTGGGGTTCCAAAGGTATGGCCAGATGGGGATGGACCCCAATGGGCCAGGGATGCCCAATTTCAAGGGCGGCCGGCAAGCCGAGGACGTGGGATGTAATGTCACCCTCACAACTCACCCGGGTTGGTACTCTATTAGATGGAAAGTAGGAACGAGCACTCTCTCACTGCCGACGGCGCAACTAGAGAAAATACTAGGCTAAGCATTAGTAAAACCAATAGAGGAAGTGACCCGAAGCTCACCTGATCGGTGTGAAGACACCGATCCCGGCCTGAGACGAGGGCGAGCGGGGAAGCGTGGACTACCCGCACGCCGCGCCGATGACGCTTCGGCCGAGGACCTGCTAATACATGCACTACTCCTCACGCAGGAGGGGGACCTCGGGGTGGGGAGAGTAGGGTACAAGCAAACACTACCTCCACACAGGGAGGGGCGGTAAGTGTTAGGGTGCTAGACCCGGATACAGAGGGGGGTGAATGTAACCTTCTACGAATAATGCCCAAATAAAAACTCAGATGCTAGACGCAATCACAGAATAAAACTAATTCAATTAAACTTATGAGCAAGCACATGGAGCGCGCCTATACAAGCATCTAGCGGAAGCAAACACACAAAGCAAACCACTACTCAATAGATTTTTAGGTGGTTCGGTCCTCCAGACCTACATCCACCCCTCACTCCCAACCGGAGTGAGGCTTCACCAGCAAACGCTATAACCAAGCAGACTCAGTCTGCGAACAACGTGCTGCCATACAACTTGACCAGGGGAACAGCCTCCCCTCTTCCTCCCAACCGGAGGGACACCCCAAGTGACTCCCAGCCACTTGGAAACCAGAGACCGAAGTCTCTCTTCCTCCAATCCAGGAGGGAACCCGCCAGTGACTCCCCGTCACCAGCAACCAGAGGTCGAAGACCTCTCTTCCTCCAACTGGAGGGACCCCTGGACTTGCAACTCACAAGCCCAGAATCGGAGACAAGTCTCCCTTCTCCTGAGTCCACAGGAGGAACCCGACCTCAGACCAGAGGATCGGGAGAACAAGGATAACCAGATGAAAAGGAAAAAATAAGGAATGGAAAATACACAACGATCGGAAGGCTGTAAATGAAGAACAAGAATGTAGCTCCCAAAGGAGCAGATCTGGCTTGGATTTAATCCAAATGCCAGATGACAGATCTTCAATAGCTTCTTCCTTCTTTTCCACGAACTATCTCTCTCTCTCTATCTCTTTCTTTCTCCTCTACTCTCCTTTTCTCTCACGATGTTCTCTCCTTCTTCTCTGCAACTCTTTTTCTTCTGCCAGCTCACTCTTCTTCTATTTCTTCTTCTTCTGCTCTCTGCTTCTCTTCTGCTGGATCGAACTCTCAACACTTCTACTTTTCTGCTATTACTCTCAAGGCTTCGATCAACCTCCTTCAGACAACAGAGACTACCCTTTATAGCAGCTCGAGCAGGGGCAGCACTGGGCGCGTGTGGCCTCCACATTTCCCGCCCAAGTATTTGGCCAGGTGTCAGCATCTCAGCTCCTTGGATCACGTGCCAGACATTTCTTTGGATCACGTGCCAGAACACCTGCAAGAGTAACTGAGGAGTTCAGTCGATGGACAAAATTAACACAGGCTGTACATACTTCAGCAATGTATAGACTTATAGATATCAATACAGCAAGTGTGTACAGTGTGAGGGAGTGTATAGACTTAGAAGTCTTCATGCGAGCTCAGTGTATATACTTGCTGAAGAATGCATTATCATAATAGGAAGGAGTGTATAGACTTCTGTGAAATGCATGAATGAATCGAGTGTGAAGACTACTAATGCAAGCACAGGCTGTACACACTTTGTTTGCGTGCGAGAGAACACAGTGTACAGACTTTAGGTGAAGACCAATGTATGGACTTTGAATATGAAGACGCTAAGAAAGACGATCCAGCGTATAGACTTTGAAGAAATGAGGTGATGTGCATACTTGCTGAGTTTACGTTGCATCCCTATGAGTTGACGCTGCAACGTATATACTTTACGTTCAACTGAGGATGTATAGACTTGCTGAGTTGACGCTGCAGCCCAATGAGTTGACGCTGTATAGACTTTGTCTTCGGCACAAAGGCAGCTTAACGATGTACAGACTTGATTGAAGTGAAGTCTGTACAGACTTGAATGTTCACAGTGTATAGAGTTTGAAGCAAGTGACCAAGGCGATGTGTAGACTTTACCCAATGTACAGACTTGGTGGTCTTGAACGTAGGTAAAGCAAAGCAATGTATAGACTTTCCACCGACCAATGTATAGACTTGCTCATATGAGTGAACAGGTCGATGTCCAGACTTGGCCAATGCTTGAAGCACAGTCCACTGTATAGACTTAATGCCTTGAAGGCTATGTACAGACTTTGTTATCCAAACGATCAATGTATGGACTTGAACTAACGAATGAATAGACTTTGCCACAGTCTAATGTATAGACTTCCAGTGTGAATGAAACGCTGTATAGACTTGCTCAAACAGTCCGATGTATAGACTTTAGCTGAAGACCACGATGTAATGTATAGACATGAAGAAACTATGCACATTGTATAGACTTGAAGAAACAAGGCAACGTTGTATAGATTTGAAGAGACAAGGCAACGTTGTATAGACTTCAAAGATGAACGATCAGACAGTGTATAGACTTCACAGTTCAACAGCCATTGTATGGACTTGTACAGTGGTGCGCAGTGTACAGACTTTGAAGTCCGACCTAGCAGGATGTGTGGACTTAGACTACAACCAAGATGTGTAGACTTGTTGTGAAGCAATGCACAGGCTGTACATACTTGAAGAATGCTTGCAGAAGGTGATGTATAGACTTTGTTGCGACTAGTGGCTGTACAGACTTAGGCAAGGTGCACACTTTGAACGCCTATGATGTACACACTTCAATTGAAGCCAACTGAGGAGTGTATGGACTTCAATGAAGAAATGGTTGTATAGACATGGACTTATAGAGTTGACGTTGCAGACTTGAGAATGCTCTCACAGCGTTGACGCTGCAGACTTGAGAATGCTCTCATAGCGTTGACGCTGCACGAGACACAAGACAGACAAACAGTGTATAGACTTGTACTCTGGGGGTGTCGACCCATCTAAGAAGGGGGTCGACCCACTGCTGTTCAGACTATGTAGAGACATGCAGAGACATGATATCTGACAGAATGCAATGCATATATATAAAGAACAAATGCCATCAATGCTAAACATCATCATTCATGTTGCTATCATATACAGAATGCTCAAGGATAAGAATGCACAGAAATGCACTTACTTTGTTGCAATCATCAAAACACAATATCATTTATGCACTCACTGTGTTGCTGTCATCAAAATAAAATATAGCATTGCTATCATCAAAACAACATAGCACATGCTTGTGCCTAAGGGGCACAACAGTAAGTCGGCCAGGCGGGGCAGGGAGTGGGGCTAAGGAAGAAGCCGAATGACCCAATGTGGTTCTGCCTACCTGTCTGCCCGTCTGATAGGTGCTCGCTGTTGACGCTCCCGAGGACACTCCTGAACCTAGAAGCCAACGAAACCATCGCAAAATCGTCACTGACTGGTCCAGGTTGACTCCTGAATTTTACCGAGCTCTCAAAGTATCACTGATGGTCGGGGCAGGTGCTGGACGAGCACTGCCTAGTTCTGGTTCGAGCAGGTTTCATGATGCTGCCGTGGGAAGATGAAGCTGCCCCAGGTGCTCCCGTGATCAGAACGGCACGGGACTAGGACGGTTGCGAGCGTGGCCACGTCCTCTTCGATCAGCAAGAAAGGAGGGCACCAGGGGAGGTCAGGGTCGAGAACAGAGGCCCGAGAAGTAGGGAGGTATCGGGACAGGCCCTGGCTGACCTGAACGACGCTCCGGTGGTAGAAAAGTTGGTGCAAGCAGCTCCGAACTCCAAATGACTCCCTACTGGCTGGGTTGGATAGGGGACTGGTGGAGGATCGTCCCAATCAAGTTGCTTGCCAAGGGGTGCCAAGGTGTGTGTAAGACCCCAAATTCTTTAGAAATTTAATTAGAAAGTTTTTTGTAATTATTTGGAATTTATTTGAAGTTATTCGAATTAATGAGAATTATCCAAATTAATTAGATTAATTAATTAATTAATAGAATAAGTCATTTTTCAACTATTTTCTAAAAATCCCCAAAAATCACATCTTGTAGAATTAATTTTGTTTAGCAACTTTATCTTCTACATTTAAGCCTAAGAAAATCATTTATCATGCCGAATTAGTGAACTTAGTTTTCCGAACTTAACATTTAACTATTTACGGAATAGTATAAGTAATAATACGACTACCTTAGAAAAATCTGTAAAAATAGTAAATAGATTTAGGTCCATGTAGATAACAACTTTTCCTTCTGGCATTAGGCCATTGTAAATCCGTGGTAAGATCTATTTAGAGTTTAAACCCAAAAGTGCACACTTTTGACCCATACCTAACCCTTAGTTTAAAACATGAAATTCGACCTCAATACTCGACCAAATGATCTGAAATCAAGGACAAATGGAAGGCCACAATGTAAGGAACATTTACCCTCAATCAATTTGAGGTAAACCTAGCCCCAAAACGTGCTGCCGACATAGTTTGGTCAAGTCAAGGATTTCGGCGCCGTTTCTAAACACGTAGATTGCAACAGCGAATACTCCCAATTCTGAAGGCTCCAGAAGCTCTATGAGCTATCAAAATGAAGCCCTACGAGTCTTCTTTCATTTGGCTACTGTGGGGTTCGCTGAAGTTTCATATCTGGAGAGATCCAGCTCAATTTGTGGAGGTGGGTCAGCATGCCGTTGGCTTTCCTTCATCCTTCTTTGATCCATCGATTGAGGTAGGAATTCTTAACCAAATCTTGATCATGAGTATAGCAAATTGTTCCTCTCATCGAGCTCTATCCATTGGTGACAAAAGCCCCAATTTTCATTAGGTGTCCATGGAGAAATCGAGCTTTTTGTGAGGTGCTGTCCAAGTGTTCTTCATCCTAGGGTTTGAGTTTTCTCTCTCCGATTTGAGGTAGGATCTAATAACCAAACTCTAATTAACTTACATGATGTAATCAGCATGTTGTTAGCTTTCATTTAACGTAGGAAGCCCCAAATTTCATTGAGCATACTGGAGAATTTTGATTTTTAGTAAGAGCATGTCTAGAATTTGATGTATATTATGTTCTTCAAGTAGAAGCTTGATTTTCGGGCTATTTTTGGATTAGATAACTTGATCCACATATGGCTTATAGTATATGGTTGTATTCATCATTAAGTTAGCTTTCTTTTGATATAAAAAGCCCCAAATTCCGTTGTGTATATTAAGAGAAATCAATGTTTTAGTAGACGCATGTCAAGAACTAGGTTCTTCGTGTATTCATCATAAATAGGTTGTGATTCGATTGAGTTTTCAGTAAATTTCTTGTTTCAATCTCTTGTTTTATGACCTTAGTATGTATATTAAGAACCCTAGAGCATTTGGTTAAAATCCCAACTCATTTAGACCCCAAATCATTGAGTTTTCATGGTTTACGGAATCACCCGTCGCTTCTGGAAGTGTAGGGGTCGACCCATGGGGTCGACCCATGCACCCAGTGAAGGGGGTCGACCCAATGGGTCGACCCATGAAGCTTTTTTTTTTGAGGGGTCGACCCAATGGGTCGACCCACACCCAGGAAGGCTCCTGGAATACCCATGTCCTGTATGACACCATTAATGATGTTTTTGACCCGGGGATCAATCCGGATCATTGGGAAATCAATCCATTCAACCTAATCACATTGAAAACTACATTTTTGAGGAACTAATGACCTATTCATGTACCCTTTTTAGTTTCAATTAACATTGGTCCATACATGCAAACTTAGTGTAAAAACACACCGTTTATCATCTTCATTTCAATGCATACAAGATTAAATAGAAACCCGCATAATTAGTGGTTAATGGTGTAACTAAATCTCTGTTAATGCATTCTATTTCACTCCTGTGGGAGTTGTTCTTTGCCTTATCATCTTGAATCAGCTTCTTAGCAATTATCTTAATGCAAATGATAATGGTTAATCATGATATCTTAACTTGGTGATTATGATTAATATGTTGATTAGCTTGTTTGATTGCTGCTGTTTTACAGTAGCGCAGCACGATTAACTCTTGTTGTGACTTGGTTTCGATCTCCTTGATGATTATACTTACCTAGAAATTCTAGAAATGAATCTCTTTCCTACGTGAAGTTGTTATTGCTACTTAGTTTAAACCTTAGAATTCTGGCTATAAACTGTGGAAGTCTAGATTCGTGGGATCTTTGATCCAAAGAAATCAATGCCTGAAAAACAATTAAGGGCTCGGTCTGGTATTGGGAAGAGCGCCCAAACACTACGTGTACCCCCGGGGAGGTGAATGACTAGGTGTGGCATTTGGCACCAGTACTTGACATGTGTTAAATCTAGGACTGTCCACTACTCTCTCCACTACTCTCTACATTACTTTCTACTACTTTTCACTTTCCACTCTTCACTGTTCTATACTCTACTTGTGGTTACTTTACTTGCTTATTACTTGGACGTGGAAATGAAATTACATACGTGCTTGACATGACTTGAATTGTCTTGATATGGCCAACTTTTTATCGTTATCTCCTGTAGTAAATTCTTGTCTTACTATTCTATTCATTATATTTCTTGACCTTGCAAGATCTTTGAATTCTGTTTCGTGATATCACCGTTATCTTTTTATTGTTTTTATCATTTGTAGCATGACATTTTAAAATGTAATTAAACAGTTAATCACTTATACCTGTCTGTTATTTCCTACTGAGCGTCAGCTCATAGTTGTGTTTTCCCCCCTTTCCAGGCTTTTCAGGTGATGCGCTTACCGATGGGGAAGGGCAGGAGTGATGTCTTGAGTGTATCAGTTCTAGTGTGTTAGTAGTGTGTTATCTTTCTTTAGTTGTGTTTTGGAGAGCTTTTAGTCTCAGTCATGTTATTGAGTTTTAGTGGTTGATTATTCCATTTGTATTAAGTTGAACTTGAGGTTATTGTTTCAGTTGTGGTTTGTTAATGATCATTTAGTATTTCCATCTTGTAGCACTTGTGTATTATTTTAGATTAGTTCTCTCTCTTGCCAGCGTGTCCCTAACTGTACGTCCCGATATTTTCGCCTTGTTCGGGGCGTGACAGTTTAGTTGGTATCAGAGCCTAGGTTTCACATTCCTAGGTTTCCTAAGTTTTAGGTTTTCTTGCATTGCATCCCAATAATCGGTATATCAAAAGGTGTTGTCCGAACGTTAGGCTACGCCTATCGGGAAGGTCGCACACTTGCGCGAGTGGTCTTCGGACCGATTACCTCCGCCAGGTACTGAGTTTTTGGTCGTGTCTAGGTGCATTAGATCCCTAACCTTGTAAAAGTCTAGGACCTGACCTGATGAGAATGGGTAGAAACTTGGGTTAAGATCGTTTCTTAATCGTGTAATTATTTATCTTGATTAAACCTAAGTAATCTATTTCTCGTGTAGATGGCAGCTGATCGTGCTGAATGGAGGAACCTACAGCGTACGGTGCAAGGCCTTACTCAGGCCCTTCAGCAAGTAGCTCAGGCAAGAGCGGCACCGCATGGCACCGATGATCTATACCGGAACTTCCGCGGAATGAACCCGCCTAGATTCGCTAGTTCGACTGACCCTGACCAAGCCGAGCACTGGCTAGATGAGATGGGGAGAATCTTTGAAGTTATGCAATGCACCAACCAGGAGCGTGTCCTTTTGTCCACATTTCAACTGGAACATGATGCACGTAGTTGGTGGGATTCTATCAAGGCAACTCTCGGTGATCGGCAAGTTATGTGGGAAGAGTTCGAAGAACTCTTCAACAGCAAGTATTTTTCTGATAGAGTGCAAGAGAAGAAAGCGGCAGAGTTTGCGGCCTTGAAACAGCGAGGTTTGTCCGTGGCAGAGTATGAGGCTCAATTTGCATGGCTTTCTCGTTATGCTACTCATCTCATTTCCACCGAGAAGATGAAGGCGAAGCGCTTTCTCAATGGATTGAAGCTTCATTATATCAACCAATTGGCACCGATGGAGATTTCCACTTATTCTGAGATGGTAAGGAAAGCGCAAGTTCTAGAGGAGACTCTTGAGATGACGGAGAGAATCCGTGAGAAAGGCACCAAGAAAGAATTACCTACGGGTTCCGGGAGTGTCAAACCTGGGTATACCAAGAAGAGGCCTGTTAGTGGACCTGGTTCGTGGAGCGGGTCCGGATCGTGGAAGGGCAAGATGCCGAGGCATGAAGACAAGAAGCCTGGCCCTATTGTTCCATTCAAGGGCGTGTGCAACTATTGTGATCGTCCGAGTCACAAGATAGAGGAGTGCTGGCGCAAGCAAGGCCCCTGTTTGCGATGTGGAAGCAAGGAGCACCGTATCCCCAATTGTCCTCTCATATCGGAACAAGCTACACCGGCAAAACCTCTAGTCTTCAAGAAACCACAAGGCAAGCTTCAAGCTTTACATGAAGATGAAACTGGGATTTCTGATGATGGCGGACTCGTCGAAGGTAGCCTTACTATAATCGATAAGCCCGCATTTACTCTCTTTGATACTGGTGCAACACATTCATTTGTTTCTCGGAGATTTGCTAAGTCATTAGTTGTGGAACCTGTTTTGATGAATACTCCGTTAGAGATTTCAACCCCTATTGGCACTAGATCAACAATCCAGTATTTTTATCCTTCTAGTAAGGTTATGATTGGTGAACAGAACTTTCCAGTAGATTTGGTCTGCATGGACATGAAGGATTATGATGTAATCCTAGGAGCAGATTGGTTGGCCAAGTATGAGGCCAATGTTCACTGTAGTTCTAGCTCAGTGACTTTTACTGGACATTCTGGTTTATCTATTACGGGAGTCAAGCACCATAACTCCGTACCGCTCATCTCGGCTCTTCGAGCTGATAAGCTTTTGAGGCATGGGTGTGAGGCTTTTCTAGCCTTTGTTTGTGCAACTCCTGAGCAGCAGATGGAGATCAAGGACATTCCTGTTGTCCGAGATTTTCCTGATGTCTTTCCAGAAGAACTACCAGGACTTCCGTCTGAGCGGGAAGTTATCTTTTCTATTGATCTTATTCCTGGCACAGCTCCTATTTCTAAGGCTCCTTATCGTATGTCTCCTGCGGAACTGAGGGAACTGAAGCAGCAACTGATGGAATTACTTGAAAAGGGTTTTATTCGTCCTAGTACTTCTCCGTGGGGAGCCCCTGTACTATTTGTCAGGAAGAAAGATGGTTCGATGAGGTTGTGCATTGATTATCGGCAATTAAACTAGCAGACTGTCAAGAACAAATATCCCTTGCCGAGGATTGACGAGTTATTTGACCAGATAGCGACAGCTCAATATTTCTCTAAGATCGATCTTCGATCTGGATATCACCAGTTGCGGATTAAGGAAGAGGATATTTATAAAACGGCTTTCCGCAGCAGGTATGGTCATTTTGAGTTTGTCGTTATGTCTTTTGGTCTAACGAATGCACCAACGGCTTTCATGCAGTTGATGAACGATGCATTTCGGCCCTATCTTGATCAATGGGTCGTGGTCTTTATTGATGACATCCTGATTTATTCTAGGAATGAGGAGGAACATGCTGAACATCTGAGAATGGCATTGCAATTGTTGAGAGATCATCAACTATATGCTAAGTTCAGTAAGTGTGAATTCTGGCTGCAAGAGGTGTCCTTTCTAGGACATATCATTACGAAGAACGGTATTTCTGTTGATCCTTCGAAGGTTGAGGCAGTGAAGAATTGGGAACAGCCTACCAGTGTGACAGAAGTTAGAAGTTTTCTAGGCCTGACATGTTATTATCGAAGATTTATTCAAGATTTCTCCAAGATTACAGTACCTATGACAAGATTAACCCGCAAGGAGAATAAGTTTGATTGGTCAGATGATTGTCAGCGAAGCTTTCAGACTCTGAAGGAGTGTTTGACTACCGCACCTATTTTGGTTTACCTTCTGGTGAAGGAGGATTTGTTGTTTATACTGATGCATCAGGTATTGGCTTAGGCGGTGTACTCATGCAGCATGGGAAGGTGATTGCCTATTCCTCTAGACAGTTGAGGAAGCACGAAGATAATTATCCTGTTCATGATTTGGAACTTGCTACAGTCGTGTTTGCTTTGAAGATATGGAGGCATTACTTGTATGGAGAAACCTTTACAGTGTTCTCAGATCATAAGAGTTTGAAGTATTTATTTTCTCAGAAGGAACTCAACATGAGGCAGCGGAGATGGTTGGAGTACTTGAAAGACTTCGACTTCTCGATTGAGTATCATCCTGGCAAAGGTAATGTTATGGCAGATGCATTAAGCCGGAAGCCGGTAGCTAGATTGTCAAGTCTCATGTTACAAGAATGGAGGTTGTTGGAACAATTATCTAGTCTGGATCTTAATATTGACAATGATCAGATCTTGATTGCTCAGATTCAACTTAAACCTAAATTATTGATAGAGATCAAGTCCTTGCAAGATAATGACCCCGAGTTGGTAGAGATCAAGGGAAGCTTGAGCAGCAGACCTGACTTCATGTTGGCCGATGATGGTAGATTATTATTTAAAGGCAGAACTTGTGTTCCGGATGAGGCTACAATAAAGAACAAAATTCTTGAGGAAGCTCATAGATCCAGATATACCATTCATCCTGGAGGCACTAAGATGTACCGAGATTTGAAGAGGTCCTTTTGGTGGCCGAATATGAAAAGAGAAGTTGCAGATTTTGTGAGCAGATATTTGGTATGTCAGCAAGTTAAGGCCGAACATTTCAGACCAACAGGGAAATTGAAACCACTCGACATACCCCAATGGAAGTGGGAAAGCATTGGCATGGATTTCATTATAGGTCTACCTAGGACTCGTGGTGGATTTGATGCGATATGGGTGATTGTCGATCGATTGACAAAGTCGGCTAATTTCTTACCAATTAAGTCCAAGTGGACGATTGATGTATTGGCTGCCTTGTATATAAAGGAAGTGGTGAGATTGCATGGTATCCCAGTGAATATAGTATCTGATCGAGACCCCAGATTTACTTCACATTTCTGGAAGGGACTGCAAGAGTCTTTGGGTACTCGTCTGAATTTCAGTACTGCTTTTCATCCACAGACAGATGGACAGACTGAATGAACCAATCAGATAGTGGAAGATATGTTACAAGCTTGCATGATTGATTTCGGTGGTAATTGGAGTGAGCATTTGGCATTAATTGAATTCGCTTACAATAACAGCTATCAGTCTAGCATTCAGATGGCTCCATTTGAAGCACTATATGGTAGAAGTTGTCGTTCCTCGTTGTGTTGGGACGAGGTAGGTGAGAAACAGTGGCTTGGACCAGATCTTGTTTCGGAATCATCATAGAACATCCGTGTTATCCGAGACCGGTTACAAGTAGCCCAGTCAAGACAGAAGAGTTATGCCGACAACAGGAGAAGAGCATTAGAATTTCAGGTTGGCGAGCATGTGTTCTTAAAGGTCTCTCTAACGAGAGGGATCCGAAGATTTGGCATTCATGGCAAGCTGAGTCCGAGGTACATTGGTCCATTCGAGATTCTAGATAGAGTGGGAGAGGTGGCATACAGACTGGCTTTATCACCGCATTTGTCTGGCGTACATAATGTTTTCCATGTGTCTATATTGCGGAAATATGTGTACGATCCCACTCATATCATTCAGCAGGTGGATTTTGAACTGAAGGAAGATTTGACCTATGAGGAAAGACCTGTCAAGATTCTGGACCGGAAGCAACAGCAACTCCGGAATCGTTCGATACCGATGGTCAAGATTCAGTGGAGTCGGCGTGGGACCGAAGAAGCTACATGGGAGTCTGAAGAGACTATGCGAAAGCGGTATCCCGATCTATTCTAGGTGAGCGATCTTTTTCTACTCTCAGTTTTAGTGCAGTGAATTTGGAGGACCAAATTCCTTTAAGTAGGGGAGGGTGTAAGACCCCAAATTCTTTAGAAATTTAATTAGAAAGTTTTTTGTAATTATTTGGAATTTATTTGAAGTTATTCGAATTAATGAGAATTATCCAAATTAATTAGATTAATTAATTAATTAATAGAATAAGTCATTTTTCAACTATTTTCTAAAAATCCCCAAAAATCACATCTTGTAGAATTAATTTTGTTTAGCAACATTATTTTATACATTTAAGCCTAAGAAAATCATTTATTATGCCGAATTAGTGAACTTAGTTTTCCGAACTTAACATTTAACTATTTACGGAATAGTATAAGTAATAATCCGACTACCTTAGAAAAATCTGTAAAAATAGTAAATAGATTTAGGTCGATGTAGATAACAACTTTTCCTTCTGGCATTAGGCCATTGTAAATCCGTGGTAAGATCTATTTAGAGTTTAAACCCAAAAGTGCACACTTTTGACCCATACCTAACCCTTAGTTTAAAACACGAAATTCGACCTCAATACTCGACCAAATGATCTGAAATCAAGGGAAAATGGAAGGCCACAATGTAAGGAACATTTACCCTCAATCAATTTGAGGTAAACCTAGCCCCAAAACGTGCTGCCGACATAGTTTGGTCAAGTCAAGGATTTCGGCGCCGTTTCTAAACACGTAGCTTGCAGTAGCGAATACTCCTAATGCCGAAGGTTCCAGAAGCTCTATGAGCTATCAAAATGAAGCCCTACAAGTCTTCTTTCATTTGGCTACTGTGGGGTTCGCTGAAGTTTCAGATCTGGAGAGATCTAGCTCAATTTGTGGAGGTGGGTCAGCAGGCCGTTGGCTTTCCTTCATCCTTCTTTGATCCATCGATTGAGGTAGGAATTCTCAACCAAATCTTGATCATGAGTATAGTAAATTGTTCCTCTCATCGAGCTCTATCCATTGGTGGCAAAAGCCCTAATTTTCATTAGGTGTCCGTGGAGAAATCGAGCTTTTTGTGAGGTGCTGTCCAAGTGTTCTTCATCCTAGGGTTTGAGTTTTCTCTCTCCGATTTGAGGTAGGATCTAACAACCAAACTCTAATTAACTTACATGATGTAATCAACATATTGTTAGCTTTCATTTAACGTAGGAAGCCCCAAATTTCATTGAGCATACTTGGAGAATTTTGATTTTTAGTAAGAGCATGTCTAGAATTTGATGTATATTATGTTCTTTAAGTAGAAGCTTGATTTTCGGGCTATTTTTGGATTAGATAACTTGATCCACATATGTCTTATAGTATATGGTTGGATTCATCATTAAGTTAGCTTTCTTTTGATATAAAAAGCCCCAAATTCCGTTGTATATATTGAGAGAAATCTACGTTTGAGTAGACGCATGTCAAGAACTAGGTTCTTCATGTATTCATCATAAATAGGTTGTGATTCGATTGAGTTTTCAGCAAATTTCTTATTTCAATCTCTTGTTTTATGACCTTAGTATGTATATTAAGAACCCTAAAGTATTTGGTTAAAATCCCAACTCATTTAGACCTCAAATCATTGAGTTTTCATGGTTTACGGAATCACCCGTCGCTTCTGGAAGTGTAGGGGTCGACCCATGGGGTCGACCCATGCATCCAGTGAAGGGGGTCGACCCAATGGGTCGACCCATGAAGCTTTTTTTTTTTGAGGGGTCGACCCAATGGGTCGACCCACACCCAGGAAGGCTCCTGGAATGCCAGGGGTCGACCCAATGGGTCGACCCATGCCCTGTATGACCCCATTAATGATGTTTTTGACCCGGGGATCAATCCGGATCATTGGGGAATCAATCCATTCAACCTAATCACATTGAAAACTACATTTTTGAGGAACTAATGACCTATTCATGTACCCTTTTTAGTTTCAATTAACATTGGTCCATACATGCAAACTTAGTGTAAAAATACACTGTTTATCATCTTCATTTCAATGCATACAAGATTAAATAGAAACCCACATAATTAGTGGTTAATGGTGTAACTAAATCTCTGTTAATGCATTCCATTTCACTCCTGTGGGAGTTGTTCTTTGCCTTATCATCTTGAATCAGCTTCTTGGCAATTGTCTTAATGCAAATGATAATGGTTAATCATGATATCTTAACTTGGTGATTAGGATTAATATGTTGATTAGCTTGTTTGATTGCTGCTGTTTTACAGTAGCGCAGCACGATTAACTCTTGTTGTGACTTGGTTTCGATCTCCTTGATGATTATACTTACCTTGAAATTCTGGAAATGAATCTCTTTCCTACGTGAAGTTGTTATTGCTACTTAGTTTAAACCATGGAATTCTGGCCATAAACTGTGGAAGTCTAGATTCGTGGGATCTTTGATCCAAAGAAATCACTGCCTGGCAAACAATTATGGGCTCGGTCTGGTCCTGGGAAGAGCGCCCGAACACTACGTGTACCCCCGGGGAGGTGAATGACTAGGTGTGGCATTTGGCACCAGTACTTGACATGTGTTAAATCTAGGACTGTCCACTACTCTCTCCACTACTCTCTACATTACTTTCTACTACTTTTCACTTTCCACTCTTCACTGTTCTATACTCTACTTGTGGTTACTTTACTTGCTTATTACTTGGACGTGGAAATGAAATTACATACGTGCTTGACATGACTTGAATTGTCTTGATATGGCCACCTTTTTATCGTTATCTCCTATAGTAAATTCTTGTCTTACTATTATATTCATTATATTTCTTGACCTTGCAAGATCTTTGAATTCTGTTTCGTGATATCACCGTTATCTTTTTATTGTTTTTATCATTTGTAGTATGACATTTTAAAATGTAATTAAACTGTTAATCACTTATACCTATATGTTATTTCCTACTGAGCGTCAGCTCATAGTTGTGTTTTCCCCCCTTTCCAGGCTTTTCAGGTGACGCGTTTACCGATGGGGAAGGGCATGAGTGATGTCTTGAGTGTATCAGTTCTAGTGTGTTAGTAGTGTGTTATCTTTCTTTAGTTGTGTTTTGGAGAGCTTTTAGTCTCAGTCATGTTATTAAGTTTTAGTGGTTGATTATTCCAGTTGTATTAAGTTGAACTTGAGGTTATTGTTTCAGTTGTGGTTTGTTAATGATCATTTAGTATTTCAATCTTGTAGCACTTGTGTATTATTTTAGATTAGTTCTCTCTCTTGCCAGCGTGTCCCTAACTGTACGTCCCGATATTTCCGCCTTGTTCGGGGCGTGACAGTGTGACCGCATGAGCTTCTGAAAGTCGCCTCTGGTTGTAGTCTGGGCCAGATCTATGTAGTCGGGGGAGAAAGGTTCTCCCAGACAACCTCAAACTCGGAATGGAGCGAGATCAGCTCGCCTGCGAAGCCACCTAGAAGACCTTTCCGGCGATGTATGGTACACCTCCAGAGGATGCCGAACGACTCCGAGGCAGGTTCTGCAAGTCGAGTCCCAACTGCTACCTGCGAACTGGGCAGTGTATGGGGGTGGAAGGGGATGGTAGTGGGGAGATGGGGAGGGGGAAATGGAGCGGGAAGGGACTGGGGCATCCCCTGGTTGATAAGGGGTCAAAGGGGGGTCGAACCAAGGGGTGAGAGGGGGGAAATGGGGGCTGGAAGGGGGTCTAGCAGGTGGGGGACTGGAGAGCTGCGAATTTTGGTGTTGGATGGGAGAGGGAGAGGGAGACCTTTGGCTTGCATGAGTGATTAATAGGGGGTTATTGTTGCTTTGGGGAGGGGAAAGGTTGTGTTGGGGATGGGAAGGGTTGTATGGGAAGGTGGAGGGGTGTGTGGGGAAGAGGGAGGAATACTTGGGGAAGTGGGAAGGGTGCTAGGGAAGTGGGAGGGTTGCTTTGGGAGATGGAAGGGTGCTTGGGTAGTGGTGAGAGTAAATGGTGGTTTATGGGTCTTGGGAAGGTGAAGGGTTGTGATTAATGGGGGAGGGCTGATGTGGCAAGGAGGGAGGAGAGAGGGGGCTACGAAATTGGGAGAGAGAAGGAGGAGAGAGAGAGGGGGTCGCCCCCTTTAGAGAGAGAGAGAAAGAGAGAGGGGAATCCACCCCTAGAGAGAGAGAGAGAGAGATAATCTCACACAATTTTGGTGGATTTCAAACTTTCGTTCCTTCATTAGTTTCAAATGGTGGGATTGGGGTCCTATTTATAGGAATCCCACAATTTAACATAAGACCCTGAGTTTTAGACTAATGACAATAAACCAAGGGAGAAGGGGGGGTGCCCATGGGCCTAGCCTACCTAATTGGGCCCAACTGACTCATTAACCACTCTAATGCCAATTAACCTAGGGACTTGACTCAAATAACAGGAAAATTACATAATAGGAAAATGAAAGATACATCATATGACTCAGAAAAAAGTGGCGAACAAGATGTAGCACTGTTGGCGATCATCAGGAGCCCCAAAAAATGTGGAGTGGTCGGAGATGTCCCCATCAACGGGGAACAATCACCAATTGTTGAAACAAGGAGGCAAGACGGGACGGGGACAAAGAAAAAGGTAGTGATGGAGCTCCCTGCTTCCTGCGGCCTCCACTGAGTTAGCTTAGTCGGAGAATGCTTTACCAACTGCATCTCCCTCTTCTTCAGGAAAACTCTTTCTTCTTGAAACAGCTTCTCAAAATAGCAGCAAAAATCTTCCATATCACCCACTAGCCCCTTCAGCGGCGGCAGTGGGTCAGCAGCAGCATGGGCGGCATCAGTCTTTACATCAGAACATGGCGGCGGCTTCTTCAAGGTACCAGGCTGGAATGGGCCTTTCACAAAATGTTGACGGTAATCCCACGTCAGTGGCCCGGAGTCTCCCAGGATAGATATTGCTAACTCCCGGTAGCCAAGGCCTCTCCGGCCCATCTTTCTACCTTTAGGAACGGGCTTAGTTCGCCCTTGCAGTTGTGCGCCACGGCCCAAGCCCGACTGATAGCCTGACTTTAAAATCATATGCCATCCTTTTGAATCTCTGATCTTGGACTTAATTTTCATATTTACTGGCGCAGTGGTGGGCTTGCGTGACGCATATGCCCATGGGTAATCTAAGTCCATTACAGAAAGAACTGGCCTGTTACTCGTCCATAGAGTGGGAAGAATTTTATCAGTAATCAAATCAACTGACTGAACCGTGGAGATACCCTTTACCTTAACTACCCGGCCTTGGAATGGGAATTTAAGGCATTTATGGGCGGTTGAAGGCACGTCATTCAAACTGTCTATCCATGGACGACCTAGAATTACCTTGAACATCGGGTCTATGTCTAACACGTAAAACTCCACATCCATCACCAAAGGCCCTAGCTCGGCCTGAACTGTCACGACCCCATGGCATGCTCATCTGGAGTTGTCATACACTGCAATTGTAGTCGGTGTTGGCCTGAGCGTATCTTCCGAAATGTTGCAGGCACGTAGTGTATTGAGTGGACACACATTGATGGAAGCACCTGTATCCGCTAGAGCTGACTCTATCGCCACTTTTTTCAAAGAAATGGTAATGTAGATTGGCATCTGCCGCGCCTCTGGGGGTGCCAATTTTGGCTCAGAGAATGAAATGGAAGCCCCCCTGGTAATAGTTGCCAACACTGACGGCAAGCTGTCCACCGCCACGTCCTCATTGACCATAACCTTCTGTAGAAAAGCCCTGAGGGCGTCCTGATGCAGCATGGACCTTTTGATCAACTCCAAAACTGATATCTTGGCCGGCATCCGGTCTAAGTGTTGTATCAAGTCATATTTCGTGCCTGGCACGGGATCTACTTCTTCTACTTCGACTGTTGAGGAAGGAACTTGAGGGTTGGGTGCAGACACACCAGGAAAAGGGTACGTGCGGTGGAATGGACGCCCGCTCCTGAGGGCGCATTGTCGTGCCAACACAGCATCAGATGGACCCCCGATTGGCCCAGTGGGGTAAGTGGAAGGGTAGAAACGGGGGTGAGAATGGTGGAGGTTGGCCTGACAGGCCCTGGCGGAGTGGTAATGATTGGTGAAGGGTTAAATGGAGGGGTGATGATGGAGGGCATAGCAGGTAGTGTTGGAAGGGTTGGGGGAATGGTGGGGAACGTGGGGGGTGCAATAGGTGATTGGGAGAGGACAGGGAGTGGAGCGGTGGCCAAGGTGGTGGGCCAGAGAATGGAAGGAACAGAATGTGCGGGGAAGTTGGTGTGGTGGAAGGCCAAAAGGTGAGCGGGGGTCTCATCATCAAAAGACCACCCATCATTAGGGGCTGGGCGGTGGACTGCATTCACTTGAGCCGGTGCCGGCGGCTGTGGTTGTTGTTGAAGAGCAAGATGATGTTCTGGTATGGGATTCTGATGAATCCTGAGGTCTTGGTGCTGCTACTGCTACTGTGGGGGTTGTTGTTGTTGTAGAGGTGGCTGGAACTGCTACTGCTGGGGTGCCGCCTGTTGCGGCCTGGCTAGTCTTCTTCTTTCCTTGATATATTCAATCAACTTGTGCATTTGGGCCGAATCAATCCTCTAGCCCTCATGCAAATCATACACCAGATCTCTAAACTGGTAGCATCTCTCTATGGTGTGCCCGGGCTACCGATGGTTTATGCAATACCTTGACTGATCGGCTGTCGGATTACAATTCTGATGCTCTGGAAGCAATTGAATGTCACTAGTGTACATTAGAGCTGAAAAGATATCGGGGAGGGTTTCTGGAAGCGGTGGGTAGCTGACCCTCTTGGGTCCTGGTCGAGTAGGCCCATAACCAGCAGGAGGAGGGATGTTGTGGTACTAGGGTGGCGGTTGTGGCTGTTGATGTGGTGGTGGTTGTTGTGGGTGCTGAGAAGCTTGGAAAGTGGGTCGAAGGGCTTGTGGAGCAGAGAACTGGGGGTTGCGAGGAGGTTGCTGGAAACGGGGTGAAGTTGGTTGGTTAGGGAATTGAACAGCCTGGACCTGCCCATTGACTTGAACTCCCTCAGTTACTGGGCCCTGAGATTTCTGAGTAGTTTTGGATTTCTGGGTCTCAAACAGCGAATGGATGGGAGAGTCTTTAAATTGGGTCTGGATGAACCGGGCCCGGTTGTACAACTGGTGCATGTTAGATATATCATTCATTGACAATATATTTCGGAATGTCGGGGTAGCATTAGAAATCAGCAATTTAACCTTTTCTTCTTCCAGGATCTGCCCGGGCACACGCGAGGCCATCTGCCTCCATCGATCTGCATATGCGGCAAAGTCTTCGTCCGGCTTCATCTTTTCTGCTACCAAGTCTGTAAAAGAATACACGGGCCTAACTTGATCCTGAAATCTCTAGATAAACTTCTCCTTCACGGTCTTGAAACTTTTCGCCTCCTCCGGAGGCAATGTGTAGAACCATTCAAGGGCGACCCCGTCCAAGGATCGGCGAAACAGATACGTAACCAGGCGATCGTCATGCTGGAATTGTGCCGATTCTTAGAGAAACTCCCTGACAAGAATAAACGGGTTGCCATTCCCGTCATATTTCTGGTACACGGGGAGCTAAGACTGCGGTGGGAAATGAATGTCCCTGAAGTTAGCAATGGGGACGTCAGCTAAATACTGCGGGCCGACCCGCTTGTGGAGGAGGTCAATCTGCTGCTGCATGGCAGCCCATTTGTCCAGAAGTTCCCGTTCCCAGGAAGGAGAAGATGCGGTAGGAAGGATCGAACCAGGGTATGGAGCCGAAGGATAGACTGACTAAGGGGGCAGCCCATAAGATGGATAATGGGCCAGGGAAGGGCCCATATCCGCATGAGCCAACTGGGCGGCCCCTGATTGCAGACAGACGGAATCAGCCGGGGCCAGGAGGGCCTGCGATGTTGGAGGGAACGTGGTGTAAGGATCAGCATAAGAAATGGAAGGGATCTGGGTCTTCCCCTTATCAAGTGACTGATGGGCCGAGGTAGAAGCCTGGCCCGCTTCCATGGTGGAGAATCGAAGAGACTGAAGACGGATGGGAGTAAGATCGATGGGGGCTGCGGAGGTGTCCCCAAATTCAACAATCAGGGGTGTGGAAGTGGCGGCAGCAGTCGTGCCAGAAGAAAGTACTGAGGGCGGGGCATCTACCCCCTGCAAGACCTATTTCAGCAGGTGGAGTTGAGTAAGATCCAGCTGGGCGATCATATGGAGAACCTGACTGGCCGAGCCGTGAGTGGATGAATCTAAGAGGGAGGGTTGAGCACCCTCAACAACAACGGTCGGGAGAGAAGGCACAGTCCCCTCTCCCCCTTGCACATGAGCGACCCTAGGTGGGTCCTCCAGAAGTCCCCGAGGGAGAGAATCCTCAGGGGGATGGGATAAGTTGTAAGATGACATAATCGGAGGTGAATCGAACAAGGGATTGAAATAAGAATGGGAAGGCGAACCACCCTTTGGAGATGATCCTGAGGGTGTGGGACAGCTCCACATACACCGAGCACCTGGGAAGAAGAAGTAAACAATCCTACCCAAAATCTAAACAGCACTGAAGTGATGCACACACAAGAGAGAGAAGAGAGACAACCAAGTGAACACTCAAATTATGGATGATGCGTGACAGATCTTATGAATCTTTCCTTGTAGGACCTTAGTGGGTTAATTAAGATGTGAGTTCACTCAACCATAAGGTACCTAACCAGGGTGAGAAATGGGGAACTGGCTGACTCTAAAGGGACTCTCTCTCGCGGATGCAAATCCTAGACTGGGGGGTGGTACGGTACAACATGACCGCTGTCCGTGTGGGAATCCACGGCTCACAGGGACTTATGGAGGCCCTCAGCAAGGTCACCTAGTCGGATCCAAGGAGTATGGAGATGAGAAGAAACCCTACCTCGGTAGGAATGCAACTACTAATGAAAAATATGTATGCCCCTATGCGCACCGGAGTGCATGCAGAATCTAGCCTAGATCTAGCAGACAATGATCAAGCAAATATGAGAAAATGACATAGACATGATCATGCAACAATATAACAACAGCAGGGGGAGATCCAAATAGCACCAAATGTATATGTAATGATATAGATCAATGAGCAAAATGTAGCCTCGGGGTACTGTAGCAGTAAAGGACGGTCTGATGAAGACCGCTCAGCGTACACGGTCTGTAATGGACCGTTCAGGGAGAGCAAACGGTCTGGAATGGACCATGCTAAAGCAGGGAGTAACGCCAAAAAACTAGAGAAAAACCACAAAATACTGAAATGACCAAAGAATGATACTCAGAAGTGTTCCTGGGTGAGCGGTCTTTCGAAGACTGCGTAGAGTCTTGAACGGACCTGAAACGACCACGGAATATCAACAGAAATCACAAATCTAAACACAGCAGCGTACCTGAGCCAGCAACGATGAACGGTCTGTATCAGACCGCGGGAAGGAGTGGACGGTTTATACAGAACCGCTGGGTGTAATGGGTTGGCGAAACAGGGGCTCTGTGATAATCACGAGACGGTCAATCTACAGCCGTTCAACCAAGTAGGCGGCACACAAATGACCGTGTAAACTCCAGAGGATAGAACGCAAGATGGGCCAAAGATCAACCTGAAATACTCAGAGAAAGAACTAATGAAACACACAAACAGGTCAGCAAAACACTAACACGATGGGCACTAGGGTCCCACCGTCATCGCTAAAAAAGTGGGTGTTGACATGTTTGTTGAGTACGGACTGAATAGATCTAGAGGGGGGGTGAATAGATCTATCCCCTTTTTTCAATTAATAAACCAAGGATCAACTAGACCTTAAGCAAACGATGGATTGCAAAGATAAAACTGATAACTATAGCGATAGCAAACAGTAATAAGAGCACACACCACAAGCAAAACCACAAGACAGGATTTTTAGGTGGTTCAGTCTCTTCCCGAGACTTACGTCCACCCCTTGCTCAACTTGAGCAAGGCTTCACTAAATGAGAACTTCTGATCTCACACAAACACCGCCGTCACACAGCTTGTTCCTGCTGACACACAGCTTGTTCCTGCTGACACACAGCTTGACTCCGCTGTCTCACAGCTTGACTCCGCTGCCTCACAGCTTGACTCCGCTGCCTCACAGCTTGACTCCGCTGCCTCACAGCTTGACTCTTGATGTAATGAAAAGATAAATAGAAAAAGGTGTAACAAAGCTGAACATAGACTTTTGAAGCAGAGTAATTAAAGAGTTCAGCTTGGGACTCAATCACATAGGTAACAAGGCAAGACTCCCTGTAGGACTTCCAGCAGGATGCCTTCAGCTGCCTTGCTGCTGGAACTTGCAACGCCTTGAGCCAGGTCTTCTTTCTGCAGCACCGAAGAACACTTCTGTCTTCTGCTGCTTCTTGATTGCCGGAGAGCCACTCTTCCTTTTCTCTTTCAGAGTATCTTCGTGGGTGTCCTTTTCTTCTGCTCTATGTTCCACACCCCGCTCTCTATCTCTTCTCCTTTTTGCACCAGTTCTTATTAAGCACGAAGCTGTTTCCCGCGCAAGTGCAAACCTGTTAGATTACTCGCTAAAAAACAGGGAGAAGATTAAATAGAATCTTAAACAAGATTTGACCGGTTCTTAGCAAGATTCTCTCCTTGAATCCCGTGCGTAATCTTATCATCTGAACAGCCCAACAACCTGCAACAACAATCTGCAGGTTTTAAGGAACCAAAACAGAATTCGGTTAGAGTTCGGTTATGGACGCTATAACACCCGTGGTCGACCATGAGCTTGTCACTGGTCGACAAAGAACAATGTCCAGACGACTGGTTCTTCAGGCTGATGCTCGTATCGCTCATTGTTGACAATAGCCCTGTCGCTGGTCGACAAGGGGCAATGTCCAGATGTATGGTAGTTCTGTCTGATGCTCTGTCTGTTCCGTGGTCGACAACGAGCAGACCTTTGGTTGACCACCGAAGTCTGTACAGAGGAGAATTAACTGGTCGACCACCGAAGTCTGTACAAAGGAAAAGTAACTGGTTGACCACCGAAGTCTGTACAGAGGAAAGTCTGTACAGAGGAAAAGTCTGTACAGAGTTGGATTCGCTTGTATTGCTTCGTGGTCGACAACGGGCAGGGCTCTGGTCGACAACCAGAGCACGTACAGAGAAAACATAGCTTGAACTGTGTTTGGTTGGATTCGTTGGTCGACAATGACTACTACTCTGGTCGACAAGAAACCTTGACAACTTCCTCTGATTTGTTGACTTCATTAGAACTTCAGTATACCTGAAATTACTTGAACTATCAGATTTGCATTGAATTAGTTAACCACATCTTTTGTCATCATCAAATTATCATGAGTCCATTACTTTATATTGAAGGAGCAATTAAACATATCCTTTGTCATCATCAAAACTAAAGGGATGCACAACATTCTCCCCCTTTTTGATGATGACAACCATGAGTCATTGTGACAAACCATGCAATTATTTAAGCCAGACAATTCATTTGATATGTTATTCAAAGATATGTTATTCAAAGACATCCATAGAGAAGGTAAGATGACAATAACATAACCATAAGTAGGCTTGGCATTATTTGGCACAAGGACAACAAACTCTTTCTCCCCCAACATAACCATAAGTAGACTTGACATTATTTGGCACAAGGACAACATACTCTTTCTCCCCCTTTGTCAACAGCAAAAAGAGGGGAAATCAAAAAAATAATCACTCCGAACAGGATGTGAAAGGAGGTGGTGGAGCAGAATGAAATACGAAGACTCCTGGGTGTTTATCCTAGGGTAGAGAAACAGCTTGATGAAGAAAACGAAGGGTCAGGATTTAATCAGCCGAATTGAATTTTGGGGAAATTGATTGAAGTGTACGCCCTTTCCTTAATGAAGCATTTATTTAACCTATCCATTCTTAGCAGAGATCACCTTGTAAACAAGTAGAGTGGGCCTTGTGGTTCATTTAATTTGAAGGTATTGCACCAATAAACTTGCGCCCCATATCTAATTTTCCTCCATATGACTTCTCAAACTTATAATAGATTTCATGAGGCTGTTTGACTAACAGTGCGAGCTGAACAGTGTTTTTAGCTTTTCTTTGCATGCCATGCCTTCGGTCAACCATTTTCTTCTGTCGTTTGAGTAATTTTGAAATTTTCTTTTTGGAATCATTTTGAAGGCTGTGGTCAGGTTTATCACATGCTTTTCTACACGAGGAGACACGCTTTTTACACGCCAGAAACCTCGGCTACTTAGCATGCCTAACCATTCCACTTTTAACTGGGACACACCTTTTATCCGTGAAGATATACGTTTATCAGACGCCAATATCCCCAGTTACTCAGTATGCCCAATCTCAATAATTTTTGAGAGCAGCAGAGATAGATTGATTCTTCATGACACACATGCCTCTCACTTATTTTTCATCCAATTTTTTTCTTTAACATGGGAGGCAGTAGTTTCTCAGAATCCAATCCATTGCTCTACCATGAAGACAGAATTATGGCGTATTCCACGTGCATTCATGCTATATTATTGGATTTATATTAACTGTTCAGAATTAACACAGGTAGAGAAACCGACTCACTACTAAAAATCATAAGTCTTCAAAATCATGTGACAGAATCATAGTTATGGCTTGACTTTATTGAAGTAGTACAGTCCAAATCCTCATTACTACACTCAACCTCTACTCTTATTGATCACCTTGGTGATTTTATTGGAAGATATGGTTAGGTTATTCAATGTTTCATCAAGGAATGAGTTTACACTTTTACTCCCCCTCAATTTGTGAATACATGCTGAATAAAAAAAATGTTGGCCAGGATGAGATAGACAGACACAGGGAATGGAAAGTATGAATGATGATGAATGAGTGAATATGAATCTGAGTCCAAACAGTTTAACCAGTCCAGAAGATTCCCTACCAGACCTAGTGTCAACCAGGAACCTGTCTAAAGTGGACATTTGCTTCCGTACAGATCCATTGTCGACCATGGGACTGTCTGTTGTCGACATCTGCGCAGCCACAGAACCCATCCAGTATCCTGTCCTGATGGCGTTGTCGACCACTGCCCGGTCGTTGGTCGACCACCAGAGCTAAATAGTAGCAGTACCAGGAGCTTGCAGGCTTGCTTCAGTAATCAGTTGAACTCCCAACCTTACCAGTAGCAGATACTTAGCTGACATAACTATTTGCAGAAATGATAGAGAGTCATAAACAACGACTGATTTTCTTTTCTTTCAAACAGATTTAGTTTTTCATGCATGGCACTTATCCAGGATTCAACCTTTAAGGTTTTCACTACAGATTTGGGCTCTATTTGGGACACAAGGGCAAGTTGATCTAGTTCATTAATGGTCTTGAGCTGAGATCTAGTCTTCCTAGGATCATGACTACTACCAATAATGTTATCCAAGGGATGATCTCTAAGAAGTCTTGAGTTTTCAAGATTGTTACCTGAGTTGACCTCTCCTTCGGTTTGGTCATTAGAATTACCTTGATTTCTTTCTTGATTCAGTTCTTCTTCATTCTCCATCGGTTTTTCTTTGCCATCCTGAAATTCCCCATCTTCTTCTTCCTTGCTGACCTGTTCATTTTTGCCAAAATCATTAATTTCATCAAATGAAATATGAGGGGGGTCTTCAACCACTTGATCTCTGGTGATAAATACCCTATAGGCTCTTGATCGATCAGAATAGCCCAAGAATATTCCTGAGTTGCTCTTAGGTTCAGATTTGTCCAAGACTTTCTTATCATTGTTATGAATGTAACACCTTGCACCAAAGATTCTAAAATGAGCTAGGGATGGTTTCTTACCTTTGAATATTTTACATGGAGTTTTTGCACTAAACGGTCTTACCACTTGTTGTGCATGACTGCCTGACATTCCTGCATCACAAATTACATAGAAACTTTTGGACCCCAATGGTACCCGGGTCCAAGATAGCTTGTGAAATCATGAAACTGCTGTAACAACATCTTGGGAACCCAAACTTTGTTAGAACAGTTTGTCTTTTCGATTCTTAACTTGTTCAGGTTGTGTTCCTTTTGATTTAATGTTCCTCTATGTTGAGTCCATTTTCTTAAATTCCAATTTCCATTCTATTTCAGCTGAGAGAAGTTGTGGGTTCTGTTTGTATGTCTGGTCGACATCTGGTATGTCTGTGGTCGACCAGGGTTTCCCCGAAGCCAGTACCTGTTCTGGCAGACCCTCTGGTCGACATAGGAGGAGTCTGTTGTCGACCAGCCTGTTTCCAGACACCTTGTTTTACAGGTCTGGGTTTATTAACATGATTTAATGCTCTGTTTGTCTGGTTACTTCTGTGAATTTGAACTTCTCGTCTGATATGGCTGTTGTTTTTAAGCTGATGTAGATTGACCATTTTCCCTTTAGAATTCCTCTCTTCCCAGGTGACATTAGTCTATTTAGAGGAAATTTCAGCTATGTCCTTTTGTTTGTTTTGATATAGGTTTATCAGGGGGCCTTTTCCTTTTGTGTCAGCTTTTTCATTTAACGTTTTTAGTTGAAATTCCTTTTTAGCTGTTGGGTTGTATCCTAACCCCTCTTTCTAAAAATTTACTTTTATTCCTAACACCGCGTTCAAGTTTTCTTCACCCTTAGTCATTTTTTCCAATGTTTCCTGTTTGTTTTTTAGTTCACTTTGGATTCTTTCTATTTCTTTCAGAAGTTGACTGTTTTCTTCCTTGAGTGAGTTGTTTCTTTCTTGAGTTAACTTAGTTTGCTGTTCATATTCTTGAGTCTTTAGTTTTAACTCATCAATTGTGTTTTTTAGTATCTCATTTTCTTCCAATAGTTCTTTGACATTTTCTTCATCTGTCTTGTGTTGATTCAGCTTATTTTGCAAGGTGGTGATTTCCAATTCTAGTTTAGTTCTGTTAGCAATTAGGTTGCTGTCATCATTGAGCTGATTAACTTTCTTCTTCAACCTTTTATTTTCCTTTCTTGTTATTTCATATGTATCAAGTAAGTCTGAATAGGCTTCTTCCCAATCTGAACTAGAAAAATCTTGAAAAGGGGAGGTTACCTCAAGATCGTTGCTGTCTCCTTTGGCCATTAGACATGTGTTTCCTTCTTCTTCTTCGGAGGTTGTTTCCTCTTCGCTGCTTTCCTCCTCCTCGCTCCATGTGCTTATCATTGCCTTTGGTCTCTTGCCTTTCCACTTGAAGCTTGATTTCTTAGGAGCCTCTGGACATTCAGCCTTCATGTGTCCTGATTTTCTGCAGTTGTAGCAGGCAAGTTTGTTAGATGAGGCTTTAGTTTTGTCAGACTGAAACTGGGGACCTTCTTACCATGCCCTTCGGATTTTTAAATCCCTTACCTTCCTTCCGCAGAAACTTTCTGAACTTTCTTGTTAGCGTGGCAAGCTCACCAGTTTCCTCACCTGTGCTAGATGAGTCATCAGTGTCAGATGATTCAGAGGTGCCTATTTTAGTTTTCAGAGCTAGCTGTTTCTTTTTTTTGCCCTCTTCTTCCTTTCCTTTTAGATTGACCTCATAGGCCATTAGGGAACCTACTAGTTCATCCACAGTCATAGTAGTGAGGTTCTTTGAGTCCTCAATGACTGTGGCCTTGGTATGCCACATAGGAGTGAGGGACCTTAAAATTTTTCTCACTAGCTCTTGCTCCTTGTAGGTTTTCCCTAGACTCTTTAAGCTATTTGTTAGTTGCACTAGTCTAGCATACATATCAGAAATGTTTTCATCAGTTTTCATTCTAAACATTTCGTATTCTGAGACTAACATATTTGCTTTTGTCTCCCTTACCTCTGACGTACCTTCATAGATGACCTTGAGTCGATCCCACATCTCCTTGGCTGTTGCACATTGTGAGACTCTTGAGAACTCCGTGGGATGAAGTGCGCATTGCATTACGTTCATAGCTCCCCAGTTGATGGTTGATTTTCTGACATGTTCTCTGGTCCAGGTATCCTCGTCTTCGGGCAGATCATAGGGTCCGTGGCTCACTACTCTCCACATCTCATGATCTTGTGCTCTCAAGAACACCTGCATACGATTTTTCCAGTATGAGTAATCATTTCCATCAAAGTATGGTGGTCTAGTCACTGAGTGTCCCTCAGCCATTAGACTTCTAGAGTTCAGTCCGCTAGGTCTCTCCTGGTTGTTAGACCACATTTTCGGAGAGTCTAGCTCTGATACCACGTGTTGAGTACGGACTGAATAGATCTAGAGGGGGGTGAATATATCTATCCCCTTTTTTCAATTAATAAACCAAGGATCAACTAGACCTTAAGCAAACGATGGATTGCAAAGATAAAACTGATAACTATAGCGATAGCAAACAGTAATAAGAGCACACACCACAAGCAAAACCACAAGACAGGATTTTTAGGTGGTTCAGTCTCTTCCCGAGACTTACGTCCACCCCTTGCTCAACTTGAGCAAGGCTTCACTAAATGAGAACTTCTGATCTCACACAAACACCGCTGTCACACAGCTTGTTCCTGCTGACACACAGCTTGTTCCTGCTGACACACAGCTTGACTCCGCTGTCTCACAGCTTGACTCCGCTGCCTCACAGCTTGACTCCGCTGCCTCACAGCTTGACTCTTGATGTAATGAAAAGATAAATAGAAAAAGGTGTAACAAAGCTGAACATAGACTTTTGAAGCAGAGTAATTAAAGAGTTCAGCTTGGGACTCAATCACATAGGTAACAAGGCAAGACTCCTTGTAGGACTTCCAGCAGGATGCCTTCAGCTACCTTGCTGCTGGAACTTGCAACGCCTTGAGCCAGGTCTTCTTTCTGCAGCACCGAAGAACACTTCTATCTTCTGCTGCTTCTTGATTGCCGGAGAGCCACTCTTCCTTTTCTCTTTCAGAGTATCTTCGTGGGTGTCCTTTTCTTCTGCTCTATGTTCCACACCCCGCTCTCTATCTCTTCTCCTTTTTGCACCAGTTCTTATTAAGCACGAAGCTGTTTCCCGCGCAAGTGCAAACCTGTTAGATTACTCGCTAAAAAACAGGGAGAAGATTAAATAGAATCTTAAACAAGATTTGACCGGTTCTTAGCAAGATTCTCTCCTTGAATCCCGTGCGTAATCTTATCATCTGAACAGCCCAACAACCTGCAACAACAATCTGCAGGTTTTAAGGAACCAAAACAGAATTCGGTTAGAGTTCGGTTCTGGACGCTATAACACCCGTGGTCGACCATGAGCTTGTCACTGGTCGACAAAGAACAATGTCCAGACGACTGGTTCTTCAGGCTGATGCTCGTATCGCTCATTGTTGACAATAGCCCTGTCGCTGGTCGACAAGGGGCAATGTCCAGATGTATGGCAGTTCTGTCTGATGCTCTGTCTGTTCCTTGGTCGACAACGAGCAGACCTTTGGTTGACCACCGAAGTCTGTACAGAGGAGAATTAACTGGTCGACCACCGAAGTCTGTACAAAGGAAAAGTAACTGGTTGACCACCGAAGTCTGTACAGAGGAAAGTCTGTACAGAGGAAAAGTCTGTACAGAGTTGGATTCGCTTGTATTGCTTCGTGGTCGACAACGGGCAGGGCTCTGGTCGACAACCAGAGCACGTACAGAGAAAACATAGCTTGAACTGTGTTTGGTTGGATTCGTTGGTCGACAATGACTACTACTCTGGTCGACAAGAAACCTTGACAACTTCCTCTGATTTGTTGACTTCATTAGAACTTCAGTATACCTGAAATTACTTGAACTATCAGATTTGCATTGAATTAGTTAACCACATCTTTTGTCATCATCAAATTATCATGAGTCCATTACTTTATATTGAAGGAGCAATTAAACATATCCTTTGTCATCATCAAAACTAAAGGGATGCACAACAACGTTTTCCTACCTTCCCCTTTTAATTATCCTTCACCCCTTCTTCACTGTGCTATTGTAAAGAACTAAACATTGTATAAAGAACAGGGGGAAGGATGTAGAGTGTGTGTGATCCCCACCAAGGTTCTGAATGTAAGCAAATACACCGTACCTTAGAAAGGAAGGGGAGACACTCGCCTTAAGAATGCAGCACTGCAGAATCAAACGGTCCTGGAGGAACCGCTTAGTGTATGGAACGGTCGCTCGACAGACCGCTCACAGCACCGAAGAGGGAAGCGGGACTCTGACGGGTCTAGAAACTGGACGGTTCGCAGAAAGCCGCTCGAAGGGCCTGAACGGCTCGTGGAAGGCCGCTCTACTCTGCAAACGGATGAAGAATGATCGTCCGAAGCTCCAGACTCCAAGGTTGGGGGACTTGATCCTCCACTCCTTTCGGCCGACCAGAGGGAATGGGCCTCGCATTGCGATGGTGCTGACCTGCAAAAATAATGTATAGAACACAGAAAGAACCCAAGATCAGTACTGCGAAGTGTAGCAACTATAAAAGATTGCGCAAAATGAACTAATTAACATGAAATGGTGGATACCCGGGAGTTTTTAAACCCCTAGGGGTGTCAAAAAGATAGGAGGGTGTGTGAGATGAAGTGTGATGATGGAAAACGTGGGTGAAGAACAAAGAAAAAAACAATGCATGCAACGACAAGCGAATGGTGAAACTATGAGAACGAAGACTCAAAACACTGAGTACTCCTTGAACCGGAGGCTTGTATGGATGTAGAAAGCCTCCCTCCCTGACTCTAGGTCGCCTAAGAATTCGGCAGAGCCTCACTGTGACCTTGAAATCTCCCCCCCCCTTTCAAAGCTTGACCTTAAGGGTCTATTTATAGGGCCCTAAAAGCCAACCCCGAAATTAGGGTGTCTAGTGAAAATCAGTTCAAGATATCAACATAAAATCCGTAGATAATATAATTATCTTCCAACCAGTTCAAACGGCACCCCATTTGGTTGAGAAATCGCGGAGAAATGGTTGGAACAAATCAAGGATAAAACCACAGATAGAGAGAGAAAAACCCTTAATTTTTAAGCCATCGAACCATTGCGCGGTCGTGCGATAGACCGCCCAGTCCATTGAGCGGTCGGTCACAAGACCGTCCAACCTGTCGGTGGAAATTAAGTAAATAAGCAATATTATCCAAATATCCATCGAACTGCCTGATGATTTCACCGTTGGACTCTCATGAATTCGGCGGTTACAAATGGACCACCCAGGCCATGGAATGGCCATAGACCAACCGCCCAATGCCTGTCGATGGTAAATCAGAATAAATTATTTAATTAGATAATTATCTGAACGATCAACGAATCTGGGGCTCTTAGATATGGACGGTCATGTACTGGCCGTTCAATCAATTTGAATGGTTAGCTATGAACCGTGCAAAAGCTTGTCGGTGGAAATTCAAATAAATCACCATAATATCCAATAAATAGTGACACGGTCCATAGTCAACCGCTCCAAAATTGGAAGGTCAAGCGATGGACCGCGCAATGGCTGACCACTTGAAAATCATTCAAAATGTGACAAAACGAGTAAAACCATGGCCCACTAAGCCCTGAATTGAAGCAGACCGAGTCAGGGAGGGAGGTACCCATAAAATAGGCCCAATAAGCTGCCTGAAAATAGCCCAATGAGTGATGGACAACTCAAGGCATCAATAAATGATTGTAAGAGAAATGACACAACTTGTCAGTAAAAAACAGGTGTCAACAATCCTGTAAGGTGCTTTTGAAATAGGTGCTGGTCCAAGGATAAGTTCAATAGAGAAGTTTACTTTCCTTTCGGGTGGTAAACTCGGTAATTCAGCTGGAAAGATATCGGGGACCTCTTTTACAATGGAAATTTCCTCTATGATGATTTCCTTGGACTCGGTAATAATCACAGAAGTAAGGAAAGCCTCACAGCCTTGCGGGATAAGTTTGCAAGCGTGAAGGGAAGAAATGAGAGTTGGATGCTTCCTATATTTGATGCCTACGAAAGAAAACCGCGAAAGATCTGGTTTATTGAAAGAAATTCTTTTATTATGACAATTGATATCGGCATAATGGTCACATAACCAATCTACACCTAAAATAGAATCGTAGCCTTTCATATCAAGGCATACAAGATTCGCGGGGAGATTATGGCCTTCTATGGTTACCTCACTATTTGGGTAGCGGGTTGTACGTTTAGTTCCAGGACCAAAAGGTGTTGTTATAGCTAGGTCCAATGGTAGAGGAACATGTGAGATTGGCAAAGTTTTTACAAAAGCAGTACATATAAAGGAATGAGAAGCACCAGTATCAAATAACACAAAGGCAGGATGTGAGTAAGTTTGAATGGTACCTTCCATTAACCCCTCATCCTTGGGCGCTTCCTTGTCTAGCATGGCATTTAAGTGAGCTTGCCGCCTTCGCCCGCCATTAGAAGGTTGATCTTTCATGAGAGGGCAATCCGGCATGCGGTGTTCCTAGCTTCCACAGCGTAAACAAGTGCCAAGATGCTTCCAACATTCCTCGTTCGAATGACCAAAATTCTCACAGAATGTACAAGCCGCCATGATTTGTTTCTCTTCCTCTTTAACCTTCTTGTTCCTACTATTCCCGTTGCTATTGCGAGACCTCTTCTTATTATCACGGGATTTGTAATACCCCGAGATGCTAAGCCTTTCTTCTTTTCATCCTTTCTTGTCGTACTTGCGGCTAGACTCCTCACCCTTGCTTTT
Organism: Amorphophallus konjac; assembly: GCA_022559845.1. Taxonomy (NCBI): domain Eukaryota; kingdom Viridiplantae; phylum Streptophyta; class Magnoliopsida; order Alismatales; family Araceae; genus Amorphophallus; species Amorphophallus konjac. Next base: position 374,082,418 of record CM040121.1, read on the forward strand.
GAATTTCACAGCCTTCTCCAAGGTCCTCTCACATAAATGAGCCATGTGGACCATCTCCGTATATGTATGGATATTTTAAGGTCCAAGTTGACTTATGAAGATGGGTCTCCATCTATCCATGAATCAGTTAGCCTTTAATAGGTTTGCGCTAACTAGGTGAGGAGCATATAGTGCCACCCTTGAGAATTGTAGTTCATAGTCGGCTACGGTCATCATACCTTGCTGAAGGGATGCAAATTCTGCCACCATTCCTTCCCGGACATGCTCCGAGAAGTACTTCTCCCGGAAGAGTGTGAGAAACTTCTCCAAAGTTATTTGGGCATTATGAAGATGGGCCGAAGTTGCCTTCCATCACGTGCGTGCATTTTTATTGAGTTGAAACGTGGCCAATATGACCTTCTCCTAGTCTGTGCATTGCATGACATTAAAGATTCGGTCAATATCATCAATCCAATTCTCCGCCTCATCTGGATTTGATGATCCAGAGAACCACAAAGGGTTCATACTTTGAAAGTTTCGGTGTAGATCACCAGCGCCTGCCCTCGTGACAGTTTGAGCCACCGTTTAGAGGGCCTGGGTGAGACCCGCAATGGTTTGTTGCATAGCTTACCAGTTTGCACGGTTAGCAGCCATTGTGAGAACGAGGTTCCTGAGTAAATAAGCAATTAGTTATTTTCTATGGAATCTATAGAGATTAACCTAGAGATAAATTTGTAGAAATCTAGCTCATTTCGGGCTCTACCCAATCTCACATGGGTTCAGAAATTTCTTCCCTAGTTCATAGCTGTGGCTCCTTAAACCTTGGACTTAACCTATGACATGACATTTTTCTAGGACTTACTTATACCTAGGCTCTGATACCAACTTAATTGTCACGCCCTGGGATATGCAGCGGAATTAAGTCGAGAACATGAATAGCCGGCAATACCTCTCAAGCTAGTAAGATAATCAGAGCACTAACCATTCACACATAGAAGAGTGAACACAATATAATGTACTCAAAATCCACCTTTATTGAATCATAACAATCAAAGTTTACCAGACACTTGACTCTTTTTACTCTAGACTCAAGAAAAAAAAATTTACATAATTATGACTCTAAATAAGACACTACTAGGCTTCACTTGGATCTTCATTCACTCTCGTATTGGCCGCTTGAAAAGTCTGAATCCGACCCGCTAGGATTTCTTAAAAAAGAATAGAAAGTGGGGAATGAGCACACTTGCCCAGTAGGTATCTTCGTATCAACATGATGCCAATATTAAAGTAGTTAATATTTTAGCTCTAGAAGGTAAGATAAAAGAAAATGCGATGAAACATATGAAATAACACAGAAGTGACAACAAGTATCAAGATATAAACAAGATAGAAGATGTGGAAACATGATCAAGTAAGATTATAACGTGGCCTTTCATGAATGAAAATGTACTATCACGTCACGAGAAAGTCATGTAACTAGAATGTACTTTAATAAGCCTGTAAATATCATGAGATTGCCACATGGATTTCACCCGTTTATAAAAAAAGTACTCCCAGCACAATGTGGTGCCAGTGTTCATCATACCCCATGATTTATAATATGTTTCCGGCCATCAACCGAGGGGGCTAGCGTGAAGTCATTGGACATTGTCCGCGCTCGCTCTTGCATCTTCAAGTTATAAATCAAGCTACTTCCACGAGAAATATAAGTGTAGGCCAATAATAATTACAACTAATGTTTCATGATAGCAAAATCAAGGTATGAACATACCAAAAATGAAAAGCATGAGATCAAGGATGAAATAATTGGACAATATGCCACGGAGGAATTCCGGCAGCATAATGGTACATTCATAGATTTCTATAATTCATTAATAGCTTATTAAACAAAGTGTTAGGTTCCAGGTAATCAGAATCACCTAAGAACAGAGTATAACCAATCCCTTGGGTCAATCCATGGGTTGGAAGACAAGATGACAGAACGCAGTCTAATATGGACCATTTTTATGAGAAGGCAGTCAAGTCTAGATTGCCTTTAGATAGGGTCGACACTAGAAGAGGAAGGGGTCGACACAATGAGTGCTAAAACTGGAACGAGGTCGTGCCAGGACCACTATGATGAAGTAGTGGTCACCTGATGGCTACATTCAGGTCCGTTCACAGAAAAAATGTGGGGAACTCAAGTGTTTTTTAGACTATTGGATTTTAGGGTACAACCATATCGGCGTCCTAGTGAGAATCCCAGGCTCGCGGAGACTTACGGAGGCCTTAAAACATGATCACCTAGCGTGACAGAAGGAATATCTGGCGAAGAGGATCTCAAGTCTAAGAGAGTGTGCCTAGCAAGTGAGTGTGTAACTAATAGCAACGTTTCGGAATACGTGCTATATGTGAAGTTAATAAAATAGAAAGAGATGAGAAAAAGGAACGATAAAACTCATAAGCCAATATGCATGAAAATTCTTTTAAATATAATACTATAAGATTTTGGGCAAGAACATAACGTACATGAAATTAATCTTAAGAACATGCCAACATGCAATATAAAACATGCCATGATCGAAGAGTACAATCTATGCTAAGGCATGCATAGTTCATATTAATATAAAGGAAATATACAGCGTATAATCTGGGATCAAAAATCATAACGCGGCCTTTAGAAAACTGCCACTTGGAAGACGCAGTTACTGTAGAACTGCCTTCTGTTTGCCTGACAGAAGATAATATATTAACATACAAGGCCTATATAAGAGAAATTTATACATGAAAACTATGGAGAATAGGATGATAATGCATGATGGAACAGAACTAATGCATGGAGATGCGTGAATTTGAATAACTTTGGCCAAATTACTATCTTTTCCATTAATTTGTAGGGATATGCATGTTATGAAAAACCTAACTACGCAAGCATCAAAAAATATCAAAATCTCTATGTACAGTGCATGAAATCACAAGATAATTGATGGCTTTTGTTCCTAACTTGATGTTTAAGCAATACATGAGATAACCTACCTCTAGGATGGGTTCTAAACATTGAATTCCTTGTTGGAAGAACACCCCAGTTCCTGCACGTCCTATGTGGGACCAGCAACTTCCAGATGCTCTATCTCCCTGACCGCTTGATCTTTCCTCACAAGATTTGTAGGGAGATTAGAAGACATAAAAGGGAATAATTTACTCTAAAGGCTAGATATGAAATTACCTCTACTAAGGTCCATAAATCTTGTATCTTTGCTAGATGAATACGCTTGTTCCTGTGCATTATGCAGAAGAACAGCTACTTCCAGATCCTCTAACCCCACAACGGCTTGATCTCCAAACACGAAATTTGGAGGGGAGTTTGACAATACTAAAGGGAACAAAAGGTTCTAAAAAACTGACATGAAATAACATCATTTTATCATCGAACCACGTTGTTGACACCCATTTTTAGCCCACAAGTTGCGTCATTTCTCTTATTCATCATTTTTCATGTCCCGAATTAACCGTTGTTTTGAAGTCTTCCTTGGACAGATTTCGAGCCCATTTCATTGTTCCATAGCCTCTGGACTTCGGAGATCATTATTTCTTAGAGCCCTGGAGCTTATCTTATCAACTTCCAGCCTGCTAAGTTGACTTACGGCCCATTTTGGTCGACTTTCCTTCAAGCATTCGGACCCTTTCATTATGCAATATTGAAAATGGTCATTTTCTCTTTCCCTTCTGTTCCTCTATTCAAAAAGTGCCCTTCACCAAAGTTGTTCGACATTCAATGCTCTACAATTTCTTCTTCTACGTCATTGGACAATTCTCCACCGATTCCAAGTTATTCCCATTTTGCCGACGTACTATGTTGTTCACATGCGTCCCAAAAAACTTTCTCTCTGTTCCCGCACCATTTTCTGCCTCTTCCACTCATTTTATCATCTTTATCTCTTCATAGAAGTTGTTCATCTTTTAGTTATCTAAAATTTGTTCATCTACCACTTTCACTAATTCTGCACCATTTTCGAGATATGATCCGATTTCCAACGTCGTACAAAGTCTACCCAGAATTTTTCCTCCAGCAGCCTAGCAGTCATTTGCTAGACTGCTAGGCCTTCAAAAATGGTCATTCACTAGACCATTTTCCACAAACTTGTCCAAAATCATCCCCTTTCACCACTGGAGCCTTGCGGTCACCCCCTAGACCGTTTGCCATCCCCTTGCGGCCCTGCGATAGACTGCTAGGCCAGTTTAAGAGTCCAGCCTGCGCTGGACTCTATCCTGAAAATCGGTTCGCCGTGGCCTTCTTCAAATGATCATAACTTCTTGGATACTCGTCCAAATTGATCCCTATTTATTCCTATCTCTTGCCATTTGTATTATATCGAGTTTGATCCATAGAGCTTGAATTTTCATTGGCTATATCTCTCAGAATCTTGGTCGAAAGTTCTGGATTTAGGTGTCCTAATACAAGTCAAACTCTATTTTTCTATACGACGGGCCTACCTTCCAAGAGCCATATCTTTTAGAATACTCCTCCAAATCGGGTCTCATTTATTTCTATCTCTTGTCCTTAGTATTATCTCGAGTTTGACTCATAGAACTTTATTTATCTTGAACTATATCTCCCGGAATCGTGAGAGGAAGTTGGGGCTTTTTTCTGCAAACTTTATATAAACTACCCAGTTTGTAGTGGCGACAGGGGGCTCTTCTTCGACTCGGGGAGAAGCCATGCTGCACCGTCGACTCAATCCTTTGACCCCAGCTTGAAGAGGGAAGTATTGGCTTTCCATTGCATCTTTTTGGACTTGATTTCGTTGTCTATTCTCTTAGTTCTCTTCCTCTCAAAATCACAAATCATCACCGTTTTCTGCACTTTCTGCTACATGTGTTTTTCCTCTTTTTGCATCATCATTTTCTCTCTATTCTCTCAATCAAATTTCGTGATTTCAAATCCTATGCATACACAACACACACACCTATCTTTTTCACCCTTCCATAGGGGTTAAAAACCTCTCCCCGGTGCGTTCTTCCCCTTTTATTCATGCTATTTTATCACTTTGGGATTGATGCTACACTTCATGTTTCTAATGGGTTTTGCCTTTGTGGTTTGATCTTTGTTTTGTAGGAGAGCATGATATGGACGTGAGACCCTCTTCTTCTAGCAGGCTGGAGGACGAGGAAGTTTGAATGCACATCATTCCCCACACCCCGTTTCAAGCGGGATCAAGTTTCCATCCTTTTCTAAGGTACACAGCACCATTCTCATATCTCTTCATCCTTTCGGCGTTGTTGGAACTTTGGTGGCGATCTCGGTTAGTATTTCTCATCCTTTCATTCCCCTTTTCTTTGGCTCACATGTTTATATATATTACCTTAAAGGGGGCGGGTAGGAACTAAATAAACAAATCTATAATTTTTTGGCGATCACGGTGGGACACCAATGTCCATCACGATTATTTTCATGCTCTTTGATAGGTTGGGTGTGTGTATATTCATGTTTGAGTAGTATTTCCTCCATTCTCCCACTGTTTTAGGTGTTTTATGGCCTCTGGTTGCCTAGCGGTTGTTTGGTAGACCGCAAGGGGTTCAAAAACGGTCATATCGTAGACCGCAAGGGGATTCTGGTTGTTCTGCGCGCATGCTCACGGGGCCTTGTTCGTCGAGGCATAACTTTTGATCCCGGTGTCTGATTGAGCTAATTTTTGTTCCGTTGGATAGCCATTTGTATTGTCTTTCTACCTATATATTATTTACATTTTTTGGGTCACATTTTCATATTCTAACATTGTCCAACTTTTTGAGTTTTCTGCATAAGTTCTGCAGGCAGGTCCAGGGACAGGTTCACAGGTACATCATTGCTCAGTGATTTGATTGCATTACCGACATCTAATTGCACTGATTTTTGTTCCATTGGATAGTCCTTTGTATTATCTTTCCATCCATAGCTTATTTGCATCATTTGGGTCTCATTTGCTTAGTTAAATATTGTCATCATTTTAGCATTTTGTGCATAAAATCTGCATGCAGTCTGCGCATAGGCTCACGGGGGCAACTTTGCTAAGTGATGTGATTGACCTCTCGGGGTCGGATTGGTCTGTTCTTAGGCCCGTTGTGTAGACCTTTGTATTATCGTTCCATCCATATACTATTTGCGTCATTTGGGTCACATTTGCATAGTTAAATATTATCATTCTTTTAGCATTTTGTGCATAAAATCTGCATGTGGTCTGCACACAGGTTCACGGGGGTAATTTTCTTGGATGATTTGACTGACCTCTCGGGGTCGGATTGCTCTATTCTTTTGCTCGTTGGATAGCCCTTTGTATTATCTTTCCATCCACATCTCATTTGCATCATTTAGGTCACGTTTGCATAGTCAAATCTTGTCTTCATTTTTTCATTTTATGCATAAAATCTGCATGCAGGTTAAGGGGCAGACTCACAGGTACATTTTGCATTGATGATTTCTTTGCCTTCTGGGTTCTGATTGTGTTGTTTCCTGGTCCTGCCTTGTTGTCCTTTATGTTGTCTTCCTCCCCATATATAGTTTACACTCATATCATTGTGTTTTCCTAATTCAATCTTGTCCTCATTTTTCACTTTTATGCTAGATTTTTGCATGCACTCCAGTGCACATAGGGCCATTCAGTGCATATCATAATTACATTCTTACCATGGTAAGTGATCCTCTCACATCCATATTCCTTGGGGTCGACTAGGTGATCTTATCCGGGACCTCCATAAGTCCCCACGAGCCGTGGATTACCACACGGACGCCGGGTCGATTGTACCTTTCCACCCCTTAGGCTTGCATTTTGCATACGCGTAAGAGAATTAACCTTAGTTAACCCAAAGTTTGGACCTTATTCCCATAGGATTCCTATCTTGAGAGAATTATTCTTAACTCAAATCATTAAAAGGTGTATTAAAACTTCTAAAATATTTCCCATCATATCAACTTGTTTGACTTGGGTGAAAACTCTCACATTGCATTGTTTATGTTGTTTGGGCTTGTCCAAGCCCATTAGTTATGTCCCCCCGCCAGTGGCGGGGTGGACACCCTTCCTCCCCCCTCCTGCGCAGGTGGCAGGAGGGCACGGCTTCGAGCCGCTTTCCCCTCCCCCAATTTTTTTTTTTTAAAAAAAAGCCCATTAGTTATGTTTGTGTTGCATTCTTTCATCATCCACATGTTTTGTTGTTGTTAGGCCCATTTGGGTTAGCCCATTTTGTGTGTCCATTGTCTAGTCCCTTGGTCCGTTCTCCATTCTTCTTTGCATTAGTGGGTCAGTCCCCCCTTTTATTCTCAAGCCCATTAAGCCATTGCTTCCCCACCTGTATTCTCCTTGATATCCTTGTATTAAGTCTCCATTTGACCTCATGGAGCATCATTCCAACCCCTTGTATCATTTTTTTTCCCAACCTTCTTCCTATTCCCGCCTACAATCCTCTTCTCATGCAGCCCCATCTTCCTATGGTCCCTCTGATCCATCCGAGGAACAGGCTAATCACATGGCCCACTTATCAAGCCATGTTCACCAAATGGACCCGACCTAGGCCCAACGCTTTATTGCATCTCATCTTCATGGGCCTCCGTCTCTTAATGTGCCTTCTTCTTTCATTAATGGGCCTCATCATGTTAACGGGCCCCATTCTCCTAATGGGCCTTATTTTTCTAATGGGTCTCATTCTTCTTCTGCTTATGATGCCGGCCCAATTAGTCCATAAGCCAACGTCTCTGAAGTCCCGCGATCAATGACACCCAAGAGGGGGGTGAATTGGGTGATAACAAATTTTACGAAAACTTTTACCGTTTTTACAAAATATGTGATAAACAATAATTAGTAAATAAAAACTAATTAACCAATTCTCTCAAACTTTCTGCTTATACACGTCCATACAACGAAAATAATCAAACCACACAAATAACACACAATGCACAGTGGTTTTTAAGGTGGTTCGGATGCAACGAAGGTAATCCTACGTCCACCCCTCACCAAATCCGGTGAGGCTTCACTCTGTGATAAATCTCCAAACAGAGACAACGCTCCAACCACACACGCAGAACGACGCTTGCCCACACACACGGGGATGAAGTCTCCAACACGACCCAACAAGCGGATCAACAAGACACACACACGCTGCGACAAGTGCAGCACTCCACACACACAAACACTAAGATCTAGATAAATCCACACACACACGCAGATATAAGAAGACCTACGCACACACGAATCAAGTACGACACACCCACACACGACCACGGATCCAACAACGATCCACACACACACACGAGTTTACAGTTTATAAGAAACACAAATCTGAAACTATAAAGCACAAAACACAAGCATGAATAAACCACAGTTTAAAAAGCTCCTAATGTAGGCTCCGTCGGAGTGTGTGCTCTGGATGTTTGCGTTGATTCCTTCTTCACTTGAACAGCTTGAGACTCAGCTTGAATGGCCTTATATTTGATGTAGATCTTCTTGAACGGAGTACTTTTCATGGCTACAGTACACTTCCTTCTTCCTTGGACAAATCCATGTATCTTCTTGATGCTTGTGAGCTTGTTCTCTTCCTTTGAGACTGCTGACTTCAAATGGAGCTAGAAACCTACACACGGATGGTTCCTGGGAATCCCGGTCGACCGCTACTAGGCTGGCGGTCGACTGCCACTGAGAGACCGGTAGACTGGGGTTGCTGGCAGGGGCGGTCGACCGCCCCTGTGCTGGCGGTCGACCGCCAGCTGGGCAGACCCCGGGTTTTCTCAGGTCGGTCCGTTAACCTCTTCAGCTCCGTCGCTTAAGTCCTTTAGCAGCCCGTTCATGTCTGTGGCATCACCCTTGACAATTTAGAAGGTGTCAACTGAGTCTTTGACCTTGTGGATTTTTACTGAGTGTTTTGACCAATGGTTCTTGATAGTAAATGACATATACCACCTATTTTAGATTGTAGAGGAGTATGGTGCTTATCCACATGTTTGGTTCACCAGGTGACTGCCATGTGTTTGATCCTACAAGCAAGATAGTCAAGGTTAATACCATGCTTGTTCCCGTTGAAGAGGTTATGAAACCTCTTGCCTCTTGTAAAACCAACATATGCAAACCAAGGATCAAGACCATGTAACCGTACCCATTTGCCATCTCAACCATACATAAATAACAAGAGCATGAGCAATCAACCACAAGTTTAGTTATCATCACTTAATCACACATTAAGATTAGTTATCATAAAAAACATAACTTAACAATTACAACAATCACCAAAACCATAACTCAATAGTCTCTTCCAGGCCCACACATTCTTCCACTCCCGGAATGGGCTTTTCTTCTCCTTCTCAGCTCGGATCCTCTTATCCGGCCCATTATCATCCTGGTCCGAGTTCACAACCTCTTGCTGAAGTTGGCCCATATTTTTCTCGATCTCTCCCTACTCCGGAGATGATTTCTTGAACCCAATGCCAGCTTGATGAACTTCAACGTCAAATTGATCCTAAGTCCTCGAGTGTTTCGTTCGCATTTCACGGTCTTCGTCACAAATTCCCACATATCGCCGTTATGGTGGAGTTGGTGATCCCTACGTGCACTTAAAGTAGTTTCTTTATGAGTCGGCCTAATTTCGACATGACCAATGCTTAATGGCCTATCTATTCAGTCTGTCTTTAGAAGGCCCAGCTCGGGATTGGTTCTTCTCATTATCACAAGAGCAAGTTATGAATTTCCAAGCCATGCAAGACAAGTTTATTTAGCAGTTTCAAGACCAAGTTGGGCCTAGGTATTCTATGGTGGATTTGGCTCATGAGAAGATGAAGCCCGAGGAGGATTTCTATACCTTTGCCGACCGTTGGTGCCGCCTCGCCGCACAAGTCCCGAGACACATTCCCGAGCAAGAGCTAATCAAGATACTGATTTCTAATGCAATGCCCGAGTATCGCTTTATCTTAGCCCTCACCGACATTACCTCCTGGCAACAACTCTATAGTAGAGCCCGCTTCATTCATCAACAAATCCAAGATTCTCTTGACCCCGAGTCTTCTCCACCTTCTACACCCACTTACACCCCGTCATCTACATCTACTTCCACCTCCACATATCAAACCTCCACGTATCAAACCTCCACGAGTCATCCTTCCGCTTCTACATACCCGTACACTTCCTCAAGTCATCCCTCCATGAGTCAGCCTTCCACTTCCCCATATCTGCTACCACCCCTGGTCAAGGAAACACCACATCCCGAGAAGGTGGATGTCATCTATATACCCCCTCATCCTGCTCCACATATGCCTTCAACAAATCCCTCCACCGTCGGCCAAGCACTATTGCCTATGCAACCTTCACTTCCGTCTCCACAACCGTCTCCACCATTACATATCCCTCGACATCCACCTTACCTGATGCAGGCTCCTCGTCCTCCGTTGCCGGAGTGTTTCACCGATATCTTTCGGGCTTTGATGGCCACTCACGCATTGCCGCTATCTCTAGTTGTGCATTGCCGATCCGCAGTCCGGGATATGCCTCAGTTTTGTGAATTTCATCGCTAGCACGGGCATTTGGTGGAATATTGCCCCGAGTTCCGGGAGTTTTTTTACGGCGTGGAAGATCAGAAAAGGATTGATTGGGCCGCTATTCACAAAGTCATTCTACATCTTCACAGCAAGCAGCAGCAACAAGAAGTGCCGCCCAGGCAGCCGTCCCGTTACTTCAAGACCAGGGGCACCCCTGTGATTCTTCATCTAGCGTTGCACCCGCTCTATGACCTACTCTGTTACCTTCGCCATCTCCTATCCAATCTCCGCAACCTCCACAAACCCAAGCCTCTGCTCAGACCAGTGCCTCCCCTTCTTCTCTCGCTGCCACTACCACTACTTCCATCCCCAACGTCGCTCGACACGTTGTGCCGATACGTCGACGGTGGGCACCACGACCTCCCTCTTCACCCTCTCCACCTCCATGTCCACTACCCCCATCGCCTTCATCACCATCCTCGCCATCTCCATTGCCATCACCTCCACCATCTCTACCGCCTTTGCCATCTCCGTCACCATCATGGCTCGAGCCTGAGCAGGCTATACCCCCACCTTCACCTCCGCCTTCACCTTTGCCCGCACTCAAACTTGCCATCGTCTCAACCCCTTTGCATCCACCTAAACACACCACTCCCGTTGAAACCTCCATGCCTTCCGAACCTTCACCTATGCCACCCAAACATATTCCCTCTACTTCTCCATCCACTCCCACCCCACGGAGCGGGTGTGCGCTACCTTTGGTGCCCCTTGGGTCTAGTCCCCAGGGAGATGATGAGCCAGTTCAGGATAGTTTGGTGCCAATCGTGTATTACAAGATTCATGATTTTATCTGTCGCATGCCGATCCGCATCCTGGTCCCTGGCTATTTTGGGGATGACGTGCCTTAACTCTCGATGACGGTTGCTAAAAAGAGTTCCCTTGCACTGATGCCAGTTTCTTCAAGAGCGAGACCGGTGGCAATCTCTCTGCTCGTCAAAAAGTTCACCATTGATGCTATTATTACATCTCGCTCGGTTGATGTTTAGTTCACTGGCCAAGAGGGGTTCTCCACCCGGATTGTGATAACTCATACGCCCGCCAAGCAGATTATGCACTATGTGTTCAAGGGGTAATTGGCCGTATCTTCTATATTCTCCATGGGCATTCTGCACATCTTAAGCAATCTCCCTTGATTCATTAGGAAGTCGACCACGTCAACGCTGTGCATTGATCTCCCTCAGTTCCGCCCTTTGCTTCTATTAGGGGAGTTATGCTTCAAGGTTGATCGCCAAGTGAAGATGCCAAATCTCATGCTTCTAGTGCTAAGCAACAAGACTCCATGGTTTCATGTTGTTCATCGTTCTAAGGAGTTACCTGTTCAAGGATGTCCAACTATTGTTAGCGTCGGGTGCCTAGGGGCAACCGCCCCGGTAAGGCTGCATGTTCATAGCCGGGCTAGGCCGTCTGCTATATGGGCTCGCTATTTGATAAGATATTGCAAGGCAAGGTGCCCAAGGATTCAAGCCTGCACCAGGTGGGTATATTACAAGCCGGTTTCAGCTAAGAAGAGGCTACAGCGCCGGTTCAAGGATCGTCGATTGTGAACTCATGGGTCGAATTCCTCTTCCCCATCTGTTCATTCATCTTTCCTTTTGCTCGACTCTCACCCTTGGGTGGTATGCCTTCCTTATTCCAATCCCATGTCCATGATCTTCTCCTCTCTTCCCAGCCCCGCAAACCCCCACTCTTCTCATCCGATTTCTCTAGATTCTCCTTATTCTTACTGTCTTAGGCCTCGGCCCATGTCATCTTTCATCCCGATCTAGGACTTTCTTCTTCTGATCCTTCTCCTCCGGTATCTCAGGGTTCCATCTCTAATTCTCCTTTCTGACTCTGTCAGGTGATTATCCTTCGTATTCCCTGACCTTGTTGGGTGTCCATGATTCTCCTTCCCTGATCGTGTCGGGTGATTCTCCTTCCCTGACCCTATCAGGTGTTTCTCATTCTCATTCCTTAACCTTGTCGGGTGTCTATCATTCTCTTTCTCTGACCACGTCGAATGATTCTTCTTCTCCCCTTCCTATTCACTCTTCTTCACCCTTTCGGGGTTCTTACCCTTTCTCTTGCTATTTTCGAGGCTTTAGTCCGCCTTGATCCCAGCTGATCTGGTTTATTCTGTATCTGGTTCCTTGATATCAGGGCCTCTATGTCTTAACGAGGGAGTTCTAGCCCTCGTCTCTCTTCCTTTTTATCCTTATTCATCCAGTTTGGTGTCTGCCACTCCTCCGTGTAGAGGAATCATCGATCCTTTGCTCTCCTCTCCTACTTTGTCCTGTCAAGCAAGGAATGCAAAGCTCGTGTTGTTCAAGGCTCGACGGTCAAGATCGCGTCAGGACGCTGGTTTCCATGGTATGGATTTGTAAGGTATCTTTATTTTGTGCAAGAATATACTTTCATTTTCATTATTCTATTATTATGCATGCATATTGTTATAATGTTGGTTCCTCAACATGGTTAAGTGGCTTTAAAAAATTTGCATCGTTAAGTTTAGATCAAAATGAGTTCGCTTCTACAGCATCCTTAGGCTGATGATAGCTCCGTGCTGGGAGTCTAGTTTTTTTCCCCGATTGTTAAGGGTGACCTTTTAGCATGGGTTTTTCACACACTACACGGCGAGCCATAGCTGATTCTTTTGAGGCACACCGTTGCTACTTTAGCCATACCATGGGTATGCACGAAGGCCTTTTCTTTTCTCTGCTCGGCCAAATGCAAGGGAAAGAGATGGATGGATGAGATAACCAACCTAGGTGCTCCCTAATACGAGAGAGGTGTCAAATAGGGGCAGTCTTGACCCTCGAAAATGAGCTTTCATGCAATATCTTGCCAATAAGGGCTGTCAAAAAATAAACTAGTGAATCAAATAGCAAAATTATGAAACCAAAGGCATGGCAAGAGTGGCGTACAGTTCCCCGCGGGACGTCATGAGCCCGGTCGCATGCGTGCCTAATAAATATGGGTCTCAAAATCAAAGACACAAAGTCCCGGCGTAACAGACTGCATCTTTGAGGGGTAGTGCCCTGGAAGGAATTCAAGTCCTGATGTCTCCCATCCTGTATAAAGCTTGTCTCCTACTTTTTCTTCTACTTCTCCCTCTTAGGATGGGTTGTATCCCAGGTATGGCCATAGTAGAGGCACCATTCTTTAGAGGTGGTTGGTTATGGTAAGTCGCCCTTAAATGCACGCCCTGCTTAAGGGAAATCTTTAATGAGAGGGGAGGAACGACGATCCGTGGCCAATAGTTTGAGCCCCTCTTTGGGTGTTGCGGATTGCTATTTCAAAATTTTCAAAAAAATGAGATATTGTCAAAAATAAAAAAATGAAATATTTTCAAAATTTCCAAAAAAATGAGATATTTTCAAAAATTGTAAAAAAATCAATATGTAAAAAATCTAAAAAAATCAAATATTATCAAAAATCTAGAAAAATCAAATATTGTTGAAAATCTAAAAAAAGTGTCTTTTATTTTCTTTTTCATGCATTTGTATTTCTTTTAAGGACAGATACGTAATTTGTTTATTAAGTGTGCAGGTTGCAGGTGTTCGAGTTTCCTTGCTCTATCTTTTGGTCTATCTGGTTCCTGTTCACATCTTTCGGATATGTTCTCTCCTTCTTCAATCATATCTCTCGATCTATTCTGAAGCTTGTGTCCTTCCCAACTTTTGTTTGCAATGATCATATCTCCATGGGAGGGCTTTGCCTCACGATTATGAACCTGGCGGTTTTGCTTCATCTGATCTTGGGCTTTGATTGAAGGGCATCTTTGTAATTTATTTCATCCCATCGTGTCCTTGTCTCGTGTTTATGTCCCTCCGTGTCATCCCACGCACGTTGTTTTGTCCCTCACCGCGTGTTGTTAGTTGTCTTGCATATATCGTTAGTCGTCCATCTATGTCCCATGTGTTGTCCCAACCGTGTGGTCATCCCTCATATTCTTGTCCCAACCGTGTGTTGTCCAACCGCATTGTTATCTTGTCCCACCATGTTCATCGTGCATACATGTGATTTGTTCATGCGATTGCATATGTGCTTGATTGTCTTGTTGTATTATTTTCCATTCGTTTGATCGTTATGTTATGTTGTGTTGTCTGTCATTCAGTTGATGGTTATGTTATCGTCGTTATGTTCATGCTTGTTTATCATGTTCATGTTGTTGGTTGTGTCTTATTTGAAAAACCATAAAAACAATAAAAAAACCTTAAAAAAATGCCGTTTCGCTTGGCAGGTAAGTCAGGTATGACTCTCTATCCCAGCTCATTGTTGCATTACTATATGATCTCTACATTATTATAGCCTCTCAAGGACCGGCTGGTTGCCCGTGTGTTCTGGGATCTGATGTTCCCCTTTAACAAAAACGATGATGATCTAAGAGCATACAGTTAATCATTGGATAAGCCGCTCGGTTGAGTCGGGTGGGGGACGATGGACTCTTTCTCGCACGCCGTGGTTGCAAGAAGACTCTTGACCCTGTCTGGCTTGGTCTAGCAATAATACTTGAGTACTATCTATTTTATCTTTCTTCACATTCATTTTGATGATTTCTTTATTTTAGCCCAGCATAAATCATGTCATTTTGAACATTCACGCCTCGTGATTCGTTCAAGGTTTCTCCTCAGCAGTGGTTGATTGTGTTACCTTTCTCTTGGGTAAGAGATTCCTCATTCTACTCTGAATTTGAATGTCTTCTCTGATCTGCCCACTTGGTCTGGTTGGCCAGCGTGATTCATGTCTGGATTTTATCTCAATCTTATTCTCCTTTCCAGCTCTTATGCTGTGTTTCCTGCCGACAAACGCATTGTCCGTGGATTGTGTCCCCAATGAGGCAGGTCGTGTTTTATTTTCCTTAGTTTAGTTCTCCTGGCATGTCTCATCTGGGTCATCCATTCCGAGTGGTTAGTTCGGCGTTTTTGGGAGAATTCCCGTCGCTTGTTGGTTGTGACTGGTGTCTTTTGCCTTGATGCCCGCTTATCAGTTCTCTCCGCTTCCTCTCTGCTTCATCTCCATTTCTCGTCGCTATCGCTTTCGCTCCATCTCCTTTTCATTTCACCTCCGCGTCGCTGTCGCTTGTTTCCTTGCAAAGCGGACATCAAGGAGGGGCATCTGTTGACACCCGTTTTTAGCCCACAAGTTGTGTCATTTCTCTTATTCATCATTTTTGATGTCCCGAATTAACCGTTATTTTGGAGCCTTCCTTGGATAGATTTCGAGCCCATTTCATTATTCCATAGTCTCTGGACTTCGGAGATCATTATTTCGTGGAGCCTTGGAGCTTATCTTATCAACTTCCGGCCCGCCAAGTAGACCTACGGCCCATTTTGGTTGACTTTCCCTCAAGCATTCGGCCCCTTTCATTATGCAGTATTGAAAATGGTCATTTTTTCAGCCAGTTCTATTCCTCTATTCAAAAAGTGCACTTCACCAAAGTTGTTCATCTATTAAAGCTATACAATTTTCTCTTCTACGCCATTCACCATTTCTCCACCGATTTCTAGTTATTCACATTTTTTCGACGTACTATGCTATTCACCTGTGTCCCAAAATTCTTTCTCTCTATTCCCGCCCCACTTTCTCCCTCTTCCACTCATTTTATCATCTTTATCTCTTCATAAAAGTTGTTCATCTTTCAGTTATCTACAATTTCTTTTTCTACCACTTTCATTAATTCTGCACCGTTTTCGAGATATGATCTGATTTTCAATGTCGCATAAAGTCTGCCCAGAATTTTTCCTCCAGCAGCCTAGTGGTCATTTGCTAGACCGCTACGCCTTCAAAAACGGTCATTCACTAGACCGTTTTCCATAACCTTGTCTGAAATCATCCCGTTTCACCCCTGGAGCCTTGCGGTCACCCCCTAGACCATTTGTCATCGCCTTGCGGCCCTGCGATAGACCGCTAGGCCGGTTTAAGAGTCCAGCCTACGTGAGGCTGGACTTTATCCTGAAAACCGGTTCGCCGTGGCCTTCTTCAAATGGTCATAACTTCTGGAATACTTGTCCAAATTGATCCCCGTTTATTCTTATCTCTTGCCCTTTGTATTATCTCAAGTTTGATCCATAGAGCTTGAATTTTCATTGGCTATATCTTTTGGAATCTTGGTCGAAAGTTCTGGATTTAGGTGTCCTAATACAAGTCAAACTCAATTTTTTTATACGACGGGCCAACCTTCCAAGAGCCATAACTTCTAGTATACTCCTCCAAATCGAGTCCCGTTTGTTTCTATCTATTGTCCTTACTATTATCTCAAGTTTGATTCATAGAACTTAATTTATCTTGCACTATATCTCTGGGAATCGTTAGAGGAAGTTGGAACTTTTCTCTACAAACTCTATATAAACTGCCCAGTTTGCAATGGCGACGGGGGGCTCTTCTTCGACTCGGGGCGAACCCATGCTGCACCGCCGACTCAATAATTCAACCCTGGCTTGAAGAGGGAAGTATTGATTTTCCATTGTATCTTTTCGGACTTGATTTCGTTGTCTATTCTCTTAGTTCTCTTCCTCTCAAACTCACAAATCATCACAGTTTTCTGCACTTTCTGCTACATATGCATTTTCCCACATTTTTCATCATCGTTTCTCTCTATTCTCTCAATCAAATTTCGTGATTTCAAATCCTATGCATGCACAACACACACACCTATCTTTTCCACCCTTCCACAGGGGTTGAAAACCTCCCCTCGGGGTGTTCTTCCCCTTTTATTCATGCTATTTTATCACTTTGGGATTGATGCTACACTTCATGTTTCTAATGGATTTTACTTTTATGGTTTGATCTTTGTTTTGTAGAAGAGCGTGATATGGATGTGAGGCCCTCTTCTTCTAGCCGGCTGGAGGACGAGGAGGTTTGAATCCACATCATTCCCCACACCCCGTTTCAAGCGCAATCAAGTTTTCATCCTTTTCCAAGGTACACGGCGCCGTTCTCATATCTCTTCATCCTTTCGGCGATGTTGGAACTTTGGTGGCGATCACAGTAAGTATTTCTCATCCTCTCATCCCCCTTTTCTTTGGCTCACATGTTTATATATATTAGAGTTAAAGGGGGCGGGTAAGAACTAAATAAACAAATCTACACACGTGAGCCAAAACGGGGGTTCGCGTAGGTAGATTCTGGGCCCTGTTTATAGGGAATGACCTGGGGCTGAAGTTTTAGATTGAATTAGGAGTCCTATGGAGCATCAATCCGATCCTCATAGAGTCCTAGATAGGTTTACATGTTGAGTCTTGTTGAATCTTTACATGTTTTGATGATGACAAAACTATAAGTCTTAGTGGTGTTCAAAAATATGTCTCTGTGAAAAATTAACAAAAATATTTTACTGTGAAAGTAAACAAAGAATATTTTTCTATGAAGAATAAACCTTCATTTCACTTCAGGTATTTTTCAGGGACTGTATTCGTGTTGGTTGGCACTTCGTCTTGTTTGTGTATAACACCTCGTGTTGTACTGTTTGTCTTCGTGTCGTTTTCGTTTTAGTACTGTTTGTGTTTTCATTACGCCTTGTCGTCCTCTCATACCTCGTGTTGTTCCTCTGCTTCCACTATTTCTTCTCGTGTTGTTGAAGACATGTCTAACTCATGACTTCGTGTCATGGTTGCTAGACCTCGTGACTTTTGTCGCTTTGTGACTTCACCTCGTGTCAATTCTTGTGTTTCATCTTCGTGTTGTTTTAGTGTCTATGTCTTCGTGTTGTGTTTACGTCTTCGTGTTGGTCTGTCTTCGTGTCGTGGTCAGCCCGTGTCGTTTCACCTCGTGCTGTTCTCACTGACTTCGTGTTGTTTTCAACTCGTGTCGGTTACTGTTTCGTTTTCGTGTTGTTTTCAACTCGTGTCGGTTACTGTTTCGTCTTCATGTTGTTTTCAACTCATGTCGGTTACTGTTTCGTCTTCGTGTTGTTTTCAACTCGTGTCGGTTACTGTTTCGTCTTCGTGTTGTTTTCAACTCGTGCCGGTTTCTATTTTTGTCTTCGTGTCTTCATGTTGTTTTTATTTTCATGTCTCCGTGTTGTTTTTGTCTTCGTGTCTTCATGTTGTTTTTGTTTTCGTGTCTCCGTGTTGTTTTTGTCTTCGTGTCTTCGTGTTGTTTTTGTATTCGTGATTTCATGTTGCTTTTGTATTCGTAACTTCGAAGTGTTTGTTGTTACAGTGACACTTCGTGTCGTTCTCGTTTTACTTCGTGATGTTTTTTCATCTGACCTTGTGTCATGCTCTCCCTATCTCGTACTGTAGTAATCTTGTCTACTTTGTGTCGTCCTTTTTCTACTTTGTGCTGTTCTCCTTCTACTGCGTGTTGTTTTCTTTCTACCTCGTGTCGTTCTCTTAGTAGTGTTCATTGTGTCACCACTGTATCTCGTGTCGTTCTCTGTTTAGTGCACCTCTTGTCGTGTCCACTTACCTCATGCAGTTCTAGTTCTTGTGGCACTCAAGGTTAATGATTCTTATCTCTTTGCAGGTCCGAGGAAGAGCATTCATCGGTGTCTGGGTGCACATGATCCGATATTGAAGGAACAAATACGAAAGGGGCACGTGGCAGGAAGGTTCTGGATCTAGCGTGTGAAGCACACGCACTCTGTACCCCATCCTCCTACTGGCTGCTGATATAAAAAGAACAAAGGCTGGTCGAGCAAGAGTGAGCATTGAAGCAAAAAGAGAATAGAGGAGCAGAGATTACAAAGTGGAAAAAGAGCAGAAGAACAGAAGAAGAAAAAGTGTGTGAGAGAGAGAGAGCTCGTGGAGAAGAAGGAAGAAGCTGCTTGAAGATCTGTCTTCACTGGACCGTGGATCAGATCCAGGCCAGTCAGCTCCGTTTGGAGCCACATTATGCATTTCATTTTTCAGCGTTTTGTTTGCTGAAGTTATTTTCATTTCGTGTTTTTGTTTTCTTCCATTTTCATCTGGTTATCTTGTCCTTCCGATAGCCCTGTTGGGGATTGGGTACCTCCTGTTGGTTCAGGAGAAGGGAGATCTGATCTCCGGGTTGCAAGTGACAGGTTGTCACTTGTGGGTTGCCCTCTGGTTAGAGGAAGGGAGGCTAGTCCTCCGGTTCTGGGCTTGTGGTTGCAAGTCCAGTGGTCCCTCCTGGTCTGGAGGAAGAGAGGTCTTCGACCTCTAGTTTCCAAGTGGCTGGGAGTCACTTGGGTGTCCCTCCGGTTGGGAGGAAGAGGGGAGGTCCCCTAGTCAAGCTGTGTGGCAGTAACTGTTTACAGACTGAGTCTGCTTGGTTCTAGCGTTTGCTAGTGAAGCCTCACTCCGGTTGGGAGTGAGGGGTGGATGTAGGTCTGAAGGACCGAACCACCTAAAAAATCTTTTGAGCAGTGGCTTGATTGTCTGATATGTTTCCGCTAGATGCTTGAATAGGCGCGCTCCATGTGTTTGTATTTGAGTTGAATCGAATTAGTTCTATTCTGTGTCTTTATCTAGCATCCTAATTTTAATTTGGCCATTATTCGTAGAAGGATTCATTCACCCCCCCTCTGTATCCGGGCCAAGCACCCTAACAGTTGGTATCAGAGCGGGTGTCTGCATATATGGTCCAGCGACCTGCAGATTCGTTCTTGCGGTCTTAGGTGCTTATTTGCCTTTAGTGCATCAATATTCCTGTTGCATTGAATATATCTGCTATTTGCTTTAATGGCTTGTCCACCTGTCTTCAGTGGTTTTGATTTCAACCAGTGGCACAGTGCTTTACGTGCTTATGTTAAATCCGTTGACCTAGACCTGTGGAAAGTGATTTCACATGGTCCTCATGAACTACCAAAGAAAAGGTCCAAATGGACTGACAGTCACGAATCAATGTATGAGGAGAATCAGACAGCTATAAATCTGATGAAAGCAGCCACTGACAAAGCTTTTCACTCATGTTTCCTTGATTGCAGATCTGCAAGGGATATGTTGGAAATGATGAAGAGAAACGGGAAAGGAAATCAAACAGGATGCATGATGGCCAACAGAAGCGATCAAGGCAGCAATCAAACTGAAGAAGATGATGATGAGGTAAATCTCTTCGAGAACTTCTCTCTAGAAGATTGGGAGAATGCTTATGCTAAATTATTTGAATCTCATGAACTGTTAAGAAAACAGTATAAAAAATTGAAGAAGGGTACTGGGTTAGATAGTTCAAACTTTCCTTGTAGAAATTGTGCTGAACTGAAAAATGCTAGTATGTCTGATAATCTAATGCTGAAAGAATTTGAACGCGTTAAATCTGACTTAAACAAGCTGAAAAATGAGAATGACTCTCTCAGAAAGTTCTCTAAAGAAAATGAAGAACAATTAGAGAAACTTAAACGAGAGAATGATTTGCTGATTGAAAAGTTTAATGCCATAAAATCTGTAAACATAGAACTACAGAAAGATTTTGAAAAACAACAAAAGGAATTGAGGGAGTTTGAAGCTAGGAGAGAAAGCATGGTTGACTCAGAAGATCAGCTTCTAATAAATGAGTTAGTTCAAAATGATAAGCTTAAAGAAGAAGTTGAAAAATTAAAATTGTTAAACAGTGCCATGTCTGAAAGACTTCTCACATTGGAGAAAGGAAAAGTCATATGTACAAACGAAACTGATGAAGTAGATGAGCTGAGAAAGGAAATTGAAGAATACAAAACAGCTAATAAGGTTTTGAATGAAACTGTCAATTGTAGTGAACAAGAGATCGCTAGTTATGAAATACACATTGCATCTCTTGATAATGAAATTCAGGATCTGAGAAGCTCCTTGTCAAAGTTTGTGAGTGGTCAAGAAAATCTGGACAGGTTGTTAGGAATTAAGGTAAATATTCAAAAGGAAGGGTTGGGCTACAACAATGTCAATAAAAAGGTTTTTGAAAACAAGCTGACAACATCCTTTGTCAAAGCTTTTGATATAGCCACAACCTCAGAAAGTAAACAACCAAATGTTCAGAAGAATCAGAAACAAACTGAAAAGTTGAAAAAGGGTGATGGATCCAAGCTAAGAACTGTTTTCATTAAATCTTCTGAACAGGAAAAGCCTACCACTTCATCTCCAATTCAGTACAAGGCTAAGAAAATAGGAAAACAAGATAAAAATCAGAAAAGGATTGAAAATCAGAAAATAAATAAAAAGGGTCCATCAGCATTTGCTGATCACAGTCCTCACACACACTCACATGCATCTAAAAGGAAGAATATCTGTCACTACTGTCATAAAGTTGGACATCTGATGCATGAGTGTAAGTTGATGGAGAAGGATGATAAGAATGCTAGGAGATCTTATGATAAAAATCCATCATCTCAGAAAAGAAATGTCACATGCTCTAATTGTGGCAAATTAGGACACTCTATTGCTCATTGCTGGTTTGCTAGTGGTAAGAAAACCTTTTATTCATATCATGCTAAATTCCCTACAAACCAACATATTTTTAATAAAAATAAATCTGTTTCAATGAGCCAGCATATCATTTGTTTTAACTGCAACAAAATGGGTCACAGGGCCTCTGAATGCTGGTCAGGTCCTTTTAGAAGAAATTCTCTCATTTGCTCTCACTGTAGAAAGCATGGCCATACAGTCAAGGACTATTGGCATATTCAGGGTAGAAATGTGAATTTCAAACATGCTAAATTCCCTGTCAGATAATTTGCAAAACCTTCATGTCATCATTGTGGGAAGCTAGGTCATAGGGCTGCAACCTGTTGGCTGGCAGGATATCAAAACCAAACCAGTTTTGGTAAACAGAAATTTTACCTTGTTAACAAAAAATCTCATGTGTATGCACATAGAATTCATGCTAATAAGAATGTGCATAAATCAGATCTGAAAACTACTCCTGGAAATGTGCTGAGAAAACCTGCTAGAAATAATAATGTCATGTCAGGACCCAAGACTTCTTGGGTACCTGTTTGTGCAAAATAAACCTTGTTTTACAGGTGTGCCTTGGGACTGGAATAAAAGGGGTAATGATCCAAGGCACTCAAGAATGAAAACCCCATTCTCACACTGTTCAGGTAATCTCTCTGCATGTCCCATTTTGAAACCTATTGCATATTTTGTTCGATGTATTCTTGCTTATCCTGCTCTTAGTTTCATCTAGTGCATGCATATTGAATCTGTTCTTGCATATTCATTCATCATCTGCAAGTTGCATTATTTTCTGAACATGCACTCTGAAAATTCTGAAAATCTGAACTGAATGTGAATGCTAGTTGAAAACTGTATGTTGCATAATTCATGAAAATCTGAATTGCTTATAGGACTGTTGGGTTTACCCTGTTATTCATGACCTCTATGGTATATCAAATGGTAAGCTACCAAAGGCAGGGAAATCTGTCCGGAGGTCCTTACTATGTGTGAGGTGGTCTTTCAGACCAAATGTTCCGCCTAGTACCATGAGTCATTCTGATGATCAGGGGAGCCTGTTTGTGCATAACTCAAACTCACATGTTTAATTTTCATGGCAAACACTGCATTCAATAATTAATTAATACCTCCAAGAGTCGTGTGTGAGATGTCCTTGAGTGGGCTGAAAAGGAGCTTGACAGGCCATTTGGTTTCTGAGGAATTGTGTCAGCCGATGCAGTTTATGTGGTGCTTGGATCTGTCATCTCATGAGGTTGCGTTTTGTTGCCCAAGAGCTTCTCTGGATGTGAGACAGAACTTCTTCAAGAATACTATATTTGGATGTGTCCTTAGTGCCTAATGTCTTGAGTGATCTCTCACTTGTTGTCTTGCTGATAGGAGTGCTGCTCATCTCATCTCATCTCTCTCTATTCGGTCAGCCACCTTCTTATCTCTCTCCTATCACTCTTGGTTCAGATATTCCCTCGAAGAAATTGTGTTTTCAGTCTTCTTGCTCTTATCAGATGTGTTCTGTATACCTTAAACCACCCAATATCTAGTGTAACAACTTACACCTGTTAATAAAGAACTTCAATGTTTGAGGGTTATATTTGGTCCTTGATCATTCTAAGTTATCCTCTCAAGTGTTGGTCAACATATTATAAAACTTCCTGTTAAATGAGTAAAACTTGTTGAGGATCTCGACTTAACTGAAACTTATGTCGAGAGAGCTCTGAGATAAAAATTGTGTTAAGTAAGATATCTGTCTTTTGTCTAAAATCATGAGAAGTGCTACCAGGGAATACGCCATTATTTGTGGCAGAGCAATGGCTTTTGTGGAGAAATAGACACTCTAGATCAGAGAAGTCCAGAGTTTCTGTCATGATACAATTAGCTATCTCTGTGTAGAAATGTTAAAATAAAAAAAAAGGGGGGGAAGTCCTCAAAGAAAATTTCATTGGCTTTGATTGGCATAAAGGTAGTCCGTCCTGAGTAACCAGGGTTTCTGGTGTCTGATAAACATGTCTCCTTGTGTAAAAACGGACTATTCTACCTTGTGCTCAACAAATTGGTTGACCCTGTATGCCTTCTCTTGTCCATTAAATGAAGAAATGAAATCTGCTTGACATCGATGTGTTATTTCATTGCTTGACAAACATAAGGAGCAATTTAATCGTGACTCTCTCTAGTTTAAGCAACTTTAACAGCTAATTTTGTGATTATGCTGATTTAATATCTTGAGTTAACTGACCTTGGAATTTGGAAGAATATAACCCGTCCACATATTGAAGGGCTAACTTTAACAGGCAGTAGCTGCGTTACATCATGACTAAGGGTAATTTGGGTATTTTCAGAAAAAGTTTGATAAGAGTAAAAAGCAACCCGACAAAACCCTTCTTGTTTCACACGCCTTCAACCTCAAACCCTCATTTCCCCTTGCCGCTTCCTATTCATCCTCGTGCCGCTCCACCTTGAGCGTTTTTCTTCAAACTCATCTGCATCTCTTCCTGCTCACTTTCTTTCCCCACAGAGGTCTCTTCCTCTCTTGGGTCTAGCTTCACTTCCAATAGTAGCCTGCAAGAGAGAGTTGATACTCTGGAAGTCACGGCAGATGGATCAGCAAAGGTCAGCTGCTCCTGGTGAAAGGAAGAGGAAGGGAAAAGAAGTAGTTGAAGAGCCTTCATCTAAGCAATAGAGATGTCTTGAGCCAGAACCTGCTGCGGAAGTATCTTCAGAACAAGGTACCAGGATTTCTCAGTCTACCGTGTTCTTAGAAAGTGGGAAAATCATTCCTCCTAGAATAATAGATTTCGGAGATGAAACCATGGTCTCGAAGTTTCCAGAACTGTTGAAAATCTTTGAGTTTCAGGAGTGGAGAAATTTCTTAGAAAATCACCGTGTCTATTACCCTAGACCGGTAATGGAATTTTATAATAATTTGTCCTTGAGCCGAGACAAGTCTGCCTTGTTATCATCTGTTAAAGGGGTCGAGTTAACTGTTACATGTGACACCCTTCACAAAGCCCTCGGTGTTCCAGATAAAGGGGAGGTAGAGGGAAGCTTTCGATACAGTCTCCATGAAGCTTTCTCAGTCATTACTGGTAAACCCAGTAATATTCATGATAAGGGGCAGTTGAAGCTAAAAGCTTATCAGACATCGTCATTTCCTCCTCTTCACAAGCTCCTTCAGAACGTCATTGCTTCCATTATCACCCCACAGACTAGGGCTAGAGGAAGAATTACAGACACACAGAGATTTCTACTGTTCTGTCTGATTCAAAATGTAAAGATATGTCTGCCAGAGATCATTTTTACTGTCATGAAGGGATGCATTGGATCCAAGAGACACCTTCCCTATGCCGCCCATCTGATAGACATCTTCAAGCATTCAGAGATTTGCTTGGATGGAGAGGCCGCATCTGAAGTTAAAGCCCGAAACATATTTAATATGAATTTTGTTTCAGTATTTTTGGGCTTAGAGGGCTCTTCTATGGTGGGGCAAGTTAAGGCCCAAAAGGTCAGGGAATCACATACTCAGGGGGAGCATTTGGAACAATTTCAAGACTTAGCCCAAACTGGTGTGCAATTAGTTTCTGAGATTGCTCAACAGGAAACACCAGCTGAACAACCAGAGTCTATTTTGCCAGCTGCACCCACCGAAGTACCTTTTTCCTTTCAAAGGCTAGTCGAGGTTGCATCTGAGGAAATCAGGTTGTCTGACGAAAGCATTCAGACTGATCTAGATGCAAATATTGTTGGTCTATTTGATTCTTTTGGGAAGACATCTGAAGAGGTAATAGTGCCTGAGGAACAGCCAGCTAAAGAGCAAGACAGTACTGATCAAGAACTTGCTATTTTTGTTAATGAAATTTTAAGAGAAACTGTAGAGAGAAGCTTAGAAGAGGCTACCAACTTGGTTACTTCTGAAAGCCTTGAACAGGCACCTGTTGAAAGTCATACAGTTCAGAATCTCATGGAAGATATAGTGGATGAGTGTCAGGAGAAAGCTCCTGTCATAGAACTAGATACAGAATCTTCAAGTGAAAAAGAGGCACCTGAAGGTGTAATTCCTCAGAAAGAAACTCAAGCTGAAGATGAAGATCAGGTCCCAGCTGAGAGTAGTCAAATGCCAGTACAAGAGGAAGCAGCTGAGAGAACTGTACCTGGCAGTGAATTTTTTGGTACACCTCTAGGTCCACCTAGACTTCTATCTGCACAGGCGCCCAACATTGAATCTGCTCGGGCGCCCAACATTGAAGAACTTCTTATAAACCTGACTCAGCAGATGCAGAAACAAGATAAGAAATTAGATGACCTGCTCACATATGTCACCCTCAACATAAATCAGATACATTCCAGGCTACTGAAGCTCGAGATATCTCTCCTCACTGAATGGAAACGATTCCTTCTCAACAAAAAGGCTTCAGATGATGCCAACAGATCCCTGATGCAAGGTTTGCAGGAGGTGTGTTCAAAGATAGCTAAAGCACTGAGTGAGTTGCAAGATGTTCAAATTTCCTCCTTCAAAATGTCTACCAACATTATAGATCACTGCTATGAGATCAGAACATCTTTAGAAGTTTTGAAGAAGTCATTCAGTGCCCTAGGTCCAGGTATTCAATAGGTCTATGATAAATTGGCCGCCTTTTTAACAGAAATGACAATTCTGACTGACAGATATGAAACTGTCAATGTTCGCCAAGACGACATCATTTCTGAAGTGGCAAATGTCAGAAGCGCTGTGGTGTATTGGCTAGCTGAACTGTCAAATGACATAAAGGAATTCCAGTCAGCCTTGGGTTCAGCACCTGGTCAAGCTTCTTCTAGCAGAACTACACCTCAAGAATATACTTCTGCTTCTCCAAGGGCGAGACCACCACATGGCAGGCCACGTGGCCCTTCTAGTAGACAAGCCAGATACTTTTCTTGAAAAGACTATGCTCTGTATCTTGTTGCCCATTTTGAGGCTTTCTCTCTCACACTCTTGGACTTATTAATTAAAACTCATATCATTTGCATTGTTGCATTCTTATTGTTTCATTCTTTTTGATGATGTCAAAGGGGGAGAAATCAGGCCTTTGCTAGCTCATTGAAAATGTTTAATATTTGTTATTCATTGAGAATGGCTATTTCAGCCTTGAAGAAATCAGGCCTTTGCTAGCTCGTTGAGAATGTTTAATGTTTGTTTTTCATTGAGAATGGCTATTTAGTGTTTTTCTTTCTCTGCAAAGACTCAAGACTCATAGTGTTGCCATCCATCAAAAAGGGGGAGATTGTTGAGTCTTGTTGAATCTTTACATGTTTTGATGATGACAACACTATAAGCCTTAGTGGTGTTCAAAATATGTCTCTGTGAAAAATTAACAAAAATATTTTATTGTGAAAGTAAACAAAGAATATTTTTCTATGAAGAATAAACCTTCATTTCACTTCAGGTATTTTTCAGGGACTGTATTCGTGTTTGTTGGCACTTCGTCTTGTTTGTGTATAACACCTCGTGTTGTATTGTTTGTCTTCGTGTCGTTTTCGTTTTAGTACTGTTTGTGTTTTCATTACGCCTTGTCGTCCTCTCGTACCTCGTGTTGTTCCTCTGCTTCCACTATTTCTTCTCGTGTTGTTGAAGACATGTCTAACTCATGACTTCGTGTCATGGTTGCTAGACCTCGTGACTTTTGTCGCTTTGTGACTTCACCTCGTGTCAATTCTTGTGTTTCATCTTCGTGTTGTTTTAGTGTCTATGTCTTCGTGTTGTGTTTACGTCTTCGTGTTGGTCTGTCTTCGTGTCGTGGTCAGCCCGTGTCGTTTCACCTCGTGCTATTCTCACTAACTTCGTGTTGTTTTCAACTCGTGTCGGTTACTGTTTCATCTTCGTGTTGTTTTCAACTCGTGTCGGTTACTATTTCATCTTCGTGTTGTTTTCAACTCGTGTCGGTTACTGTTTCGTCTTCGTGTTGTTTTCAACTCGTGTCGGTTACTGTTTCGTCTTCGTGTTGTTTTCAACTCGTGCCGGTTTCTATTTTTGTCTTCGTGTCTTCATGTTGTTTTTGTTTTCGTGTCTCCGTGTTGTTTTTGTCTTCGTGTCTTCATGTTGTTTTTATTTTCGTGTCTCCGTGTTGTTTTTGTCTTCGTGTCTTCGTGTTGTTTTTGTATTCGTGATTTCGTGTTGCTTTTGTATTCGTAACTTCGTAGTGTTTGTTGTTACAGTGACACTTCGTGTCGTTCTCGTTTTACTTCGTGATGTTTTTTCATCTGACCTTGTGTCATGCTCTCCCTATCTCGTACTGTAGTAATCTTGTCTACTTCGTGTCGTCCTTTTTCTACTTTGTGCTGTTCTCCTTCTACTGCGTGTTGTTTTCTTTCTACCTCGTGTCGTTCTCTTAGTAGTGTTCATTGTGTCACCACTGTATCTCGTGTCGTTCTCTGTTTAGTGCACCTCTTGTCGTGTCCACTTACCTCATGCAGTTCTAGTTCTTATGGCACTCAAGGTTAATGATTCTTATCTCTTTGCAGGTCCGAGGAAGAACATTCATCGGTGTCTGGGTGCACATGATCCGATACTGAAGGAACAAATACGAAAGGGGCACGTGGCAGGAAGGTTCTAGATCAAGCGTGTGAAGCACACGCACTCTGTACCCCATCCTCCTGCTGGATGCTGATATAAAAAGAACAAAGGTTGGTCGAGCAAGAGTGAGCATTGAAGCAAAAAGAGAATAGAGGAGCAGAGATTAAAAAGAGGAAAAAGAGCAGAAGAACAGAAGAAGAAAAAGTGTGAGAGAGAGAGAGAGCTCGTGGAGAAGAAGGAAGAAGCTGCATGAAGATCTGTATTCACTGGACCGTGGATCAGATCCAGGCCAGTCAGCTCCGTTTGGAGCCACATTATGCATTTCGTTTTTCAGTGTTTTGTTTGCTGAAGTTATTTTCATTTCGTGTTTTTGTTTTCTTCAATTTTCATCTGGTTATCTTGTCCTTCCGATAGCAAGTGACAGGTTGTCACTTGTGGGTTGGCCTCTGGTTAGAGGAAGGGAGGCTAGTCCTCCGGTTCTGGGCTTGTGGTTGCAAGTCCAGTGGTCCCTCCTGGTCTGGAGGAAGAGAGGTCTTCGACCTCTAGTTTCCAAGTGGCTGGGAGTCACTTGGGTGTCCCTCTAGTTGGGAGGAAGAGGGGAGGCTGTTCCCCTGGTCAAGCTGTGTGGCAGCAACTGTTTGCAGATTGAGTCTGCTTGGTTCTAGCGTTTGCTAGTGAAGCCTCACTCCGGTTGGGAGTGAGGGGTGGATGTAGGTCTGAAGGACCGAACCACCTAAAAAATCTTTTGAGCAGTGGCTTGATTGTCTGATATGTTTCCGCTAGATGCTTGAATAGGCACGCTCCATGTGTTTGTATTTGAGTTGAATTGAATTAGTTCTATTCTGTGTCTTTATCTAGCATCCTAATTTTAATTTGGCCATTATTCGTAGAAGGATTCATTCACCCCCCCTCTGTATCCGGGCCAAGCACCCTAACATTACATGCCAGAGCACTTTGATCCTAGCCAATTGGGATGGCAAAAGTCCATGTTTTATACTCCTCTCTATCACCTGTTCACGGAAGTAGAATGCAGTCGTGTCTAGATCGCCTCCATCAGAACGCGGTCGTGCGATAGACCGCTATCTGGTGCTTTATCTGAAATTTCTGGATTTTATTATTTATCTAATATTATCCTATTTCATTAGGAACTAATCCTAATTATGTCTCTAAAAGTGGGCTTGGGACAAAAGGTCTTAAAAATTGGCGTATGGGCCTATTTAAAATGGTCCTAATACTTTTCAAGTAATTGGGCCTTTAAATAATTATTAAATAACCAATTAAATTAATAATTAGTTCATTATTAAATAAATGGCCCTGAAGAGGGGCGATCTCGCGCTGCGCCTGAGCGGGGAGGAAGATGACCACGTACCCTTGAAGTATAAATTGCAAGAAGGGAAACCAGTCAGTGGTGCCCAGGGATAGATCCCGGAGGAAGACCCTCCGATACTTAAGTCAGCAGAGATGGTAGAGCACAGGTGCGAAGAGGAGAGTTGGGAGGAAAGTCGGAGCGCGAGATCCGTCTCCACCAAGAGGTGAAGTGGTTCCTGCTCGGGCTTACTTCACTTGCTCTTCTCGTCGCAATGGGGCATGTCATGTTTAAATAGTGGCCTATTGTTCGAATTGATCCCTGTAAGCGGAGGGGTTCTAGGGGGGGGTACGTCCTTCATGCGGGCTCCTTACGGCACACGGACTCTTGGTTTCCCCTTGTCCCATTTGAGCTTCCTGTGATTAAAGGATTCGCAATGGCTGAATCATTAAGCTTCCATCAGTGAGCCCGAGCGAGTGGCACTTGTTCAGGAGTGGTCTCCCGATGGATAAGTGCTGGGTCGGGACAAGGAGTAGGGGGCTCCGAGGGAGCTTTCCTGATCGACTGATGCTCGGACTTCCCAACCCGAAGGCCACCTAGAAAGCGCTTGTACCTTGTGAATTCTTAGGCTTCATAATAAGTGGGCCCAAGGGCTACCACGTAGGAGAGTTGAGCCTAGTTTGATCCTTTTTGGACCTCGTTTGGCCTCTCCGTACGGTCGGTGAGATTTTCCCCTATCCACTTGTCCCCCTCCTACTCCCAAGCCAAGATTAGGCTCGGACGAGTAGCAATTGGGCTGGACCATTTATGGCACCAGTTGGGTAAAGATATTTCTTTGTTAGGGGCCACGTGACGTGGCTCACCTTGGAAATATGCCCGTTATGATGAGTAAGAGAAGGCCCCTCCTTGGGAGATCGGACGTCACGCCGCCTCCCGTCAGGGTTGTTAGGCATTGTGCATTTTGCGTCCCTTTATCTTCGGGGTTTTAGGGTTTTGCCACTCTTTGTAGTCGTATTTGAGGGAGGCTTCCGCGCTGTGAGAATAATTTCAGAAGGGCGGAGAATCGTTGTAGCCGTCGGAGCTGGAAGAGCTTCCTGAGGCGGTGATTCGTAAGCTCCCTTTTTTCTCCGATGTTCTCTAGCTTAAAGCTTTTCCCTTCTTCTTCTCTTTGTCTCATGGCGGATCATCATTCTGAGGCTGAGGGGCGGCAGAGAGAATGGGCCCCCAAAGTTTTCTTGATGCCGCCGGAGTCGTCCTCCAGCGAGCTAGGGGAGGCAGAGGTGAAGCGGTTGGAAAGTCACTACGGGCTGCTTTGGCGATTCCAGTTCCTGGCGCCTGAGCCTCATGAGTCTAGCATGTGCACCCATTCTGGCCTCTTTTGCTCTTTTCTATAGGCTTGGAAGTGTGGCTTTTGTCTGCCCCTTCATCCCCTTGTCGCCGAGTTGCTTCGGTTCTACCGGTTGGCTCCTATCCAACTGGTCTCCAACTCTTATATCTTCATCTTCTCCTTCATTTTCCTTTGCGGCCAGTGTGGAGTGCGTGCCTCGCAGGATCTTTTCCATTCTTTCTTTGAGTTGAAGGAGCACGCTCATGCGGGGTGAGGCTTCTTCTATCTTCAGGTGAGGCGGGGGAGGAGCTGCGTGTCCCTCTCTGGGAAGTACTCTTCTCACAAAGGGTGGAAGACCTAGTATTTTTGGATGGGCCCGTCGGCAGTTGGTGTAATCTGGGACTTCCTAACGGTGCCCAATTTTCATCCGAACATTCCTCCGAAGCACACTATGTTCTCTCAGGAGGTGGAAGAGGAGGCTATTATCCTTCAGCTGAATCGCCGAGAGACTGCTGATTTGGTGACCTCTTCCAACATTGAGCTCTACCTCTCTCTAGTGCTATCGTCGACAGGTAAGGAGTTCAGGAACTTGGTCTTCCTTCTTGCTGAGTTGGGATTTTTCTTCCCTTAGTCTGCTTTCTATGGTTCAGACACGCGGCGAGCAGTCGAGGAGGAGGCACCTTCGTCTGAGTTGGATATCATTGACTTGGATGAGGCACCAACTCCGGATGATCTTCAAGTTTCGGGGGGTTCGTCCCGTGCCCGGGATAAGGGCAAGCGGGCGGCTCAGGATGATGCCTCCGAATGTCGGGGGATCAAGCGTAAGGATCCCGTGGCCAAGCTACTATTATCTTCGATGCAGGCTCAGTCTGCTGAGAAGAAACAGTCGAGGAAGGAGGAGGTCATCCGTATGTCCGGAGGAGATTCCTTGTCGGCTCTCCCCTCTTCTAAGCAAGAGGGGGCCGATGACGAGGGGACAACAGTCGATGCTGAGGCGCCCAGCATGGCAGAGGGGCAATCAGATGAGGGGGTCCGTCCCCAGCAGGTTGAGGCTGGAGGGTCGCAGGAGGAGGCGACTCGATCACAGCCCACCGAAACTGGGGAGGTATGCAGTGGGGGTGCTCATGTTGAGCCGACTGGTGGGGCCCCTGGCATGGGATTGCCCGAGGGAGATGCCCCGATCCCGGCCACTCCGGTGAGAGCTTCCCCTCCTTCTACTAGCACCTTTAGTGTCCAGGCTCCTCTGTACCGGGCGTGCCATTCCCTAGCTTCTCGAGACTTGTGGGAAAAAGTCCGTAAGTGTCCCCCATCTTCGCTATTCGAGCAGATTATGGAGGGAGGGCTGATTTTGGCCGAGCTGGGGGCCGAAGCGGTGGACGAGTACGCTTGGGTGGAGTCCGAGCGGGAGACACTTTCATGGGCCCATGGCGCGCTTGATCTCAAGCGTCTGACCCTCGATCTTGAAGACCTTCGTCGAGAAATCACTCCGCTCCGAGCATTGGCATAGTCGAGCCAAACGGAGGCTCGGTCGTTGGCGGAGCAGCTAGCCCAAGCTCGTCGAATGGGTGACCGGAAGAGTGAGTTGCTGGAGTCGGAGCACAGAAATCAGGTCGAGCGTGACGACCAATGGAGGGCCAAGCGAGAGGGGCTCAAGGATCGAGTTCGGGCGGCCAAGGATTCACCGAGCGAGGCCGAACGAAGGCTGTCTGAGTCTGAGGGAAGGTTGTCCGAGTCTGAGTAGCGGATAGCTCAGCTCGAAAGGAAGGCGGGGCTAGCTGGGAAGGAAGCGCTCGAGCAACATAAGTGCTCTGAGGCTTACCAGGCAGCTTTACAGCAGGCAACCTTTCCTTATTACGAGTCAGGCTATCGACGGGGACTCCGGAAAGGCTTCTCCCAATGCTATGATCGGGCCGTCCTGGATGCAAAGGCCCAGTCGTCTTCACTCGATTTTCCTTCCGGTCAGTGCTACGACTCGGAGTGGGGCTCCACTGACTTTTCCCACTATACGTCGAGCGAAGAGGTGAGTTCGGTTTCGCCCGAGCAACCGCCAACTCCAGCATCCTCGGGAAGGAACACGACCTAGACAATTCCCACACAAGTGGGGTCAGTGTCTGGGCCGGCCGTCATCGAGAATACTGGGGGCAGATCGTCTGGTACTGTCACGCCCCGAGCGCGGAAGATACTCGGATATGCGCGACGAGTTTATATCAATCATGTCAATCAGAGTAGTAGTGTATTCGACACCAAAACAGAGATGCGCAAATGTAAAGATAACCCAATCCTATATTTCATAATGGATAGACTATTACAAATCCAATACTCTATTCAATCAAAAAGGAAAAGTACATAGTTGACTCAAGAAAATAGGAAAAAGACTAGATGACACTTGGAGAAGTTCTATCTCTTTCACTCTTGACCATTCCCATCCGATTGACTTCCCTCGTCGTCGGAATTACCTGAAAAGTACGGAACACACTGAGTGAGCGAACGCTCAGTAGGAATTTATATCTCAAGCGCTAGCAAGGGGTTTAAATAATTACATCTTTTATGTGTGTACTGTAGCTATGCATGCTCGTATAAAATGATAAGATAGAGAGAGAATTTATCAATAAGACAGCAAGATGAACTAGTCATGAGCTTTCAAGAAAAGATAACAACATATTCAAGCAAGTACTTTTTAGCAAGTCATGTCAAGAACTTTTGCTATCATGTATCAAGCAAGCAAGTAATTACCTTTTCTCGGGTCACGCAATTCATGTCATGTCAAGTACGAGTCAAGTACAAGATTTGTGTGGAATGTCCAATCGAGCTAGTCATGCACTCGGTATAATGCCAGATACCTTATCATTCAACTCCCATGGGCACAAGTACTTTCGGGTGCTCCTCCCAAGACCAGATCGGGCCCTATATGCGCAGACATTTATCATGTATTTTGACATCCACTCTTGTATATATATATAGCCAATAGGGAATTTCAACAATTTAAGCTTGTAGACACGTAGGATAACTTTGAGAGAATGGAGTCCAAAAATACGACATTGGACATAGATAGGCGATAATAACGGTATAAAACACGATTTATCTATGAAACTAGGTGGAATTAGGTTCCCTTAACTCGGGTACCATGACAAACAAGTATGGACATTCTTTATATAGAATTGAGGTCCACATGAACAGTACATCAAAGGTAAGATACCCTCATTCTTATTATAGAATTGAGGTCTACAAGAACATCAACAAATGGCATGATATCATCATCCCATTAAGAATTCTCATGATATACTCTTTGCATATCATAAGGGCCGGTATACCATGTTTCTTTAGAGTGACATGGCATTCAATGGTGTAATGGGTTTTTAGGGTACAACCAGCTCAGTCGGCCTTGAGGGAATCCAAGGCTCAAGGAGTCTTACGGAGGTCTCTATGACTAACTCGCTAGTCCAAAGGAACAGAATGTCCAATGGAGAGCTTGTATATCAATGAGAATTGAGGGTGATCGATAAAATATCATGAAAACGTGGGACTATACTCACGGAGTGGAGATATAGTGCCGATATACATATATATAGATATACTGAAACCATCGGTTATCAGAAACAGGTAAAAACATTTTTACAGGAAAATAACGACTTAAGTAAAGTCACTACTCAAGTAATTAACGCCTTCAGTAAGGGCGTTTATCTATTTTATATTTTTGCAAGATTTCAATATTTCAGTATTTTACCAAAAACGCGCCCTGGTAAGGGGCGTTTAATTACAAGTTGACGACGTATACAATGGTCGTTCATTCTTTACTTCTATTTTTGCAAAATATATATTTTCAGTAATTTATCAAAAACACGCCCTGTGCAGGGGCGTTACTTTTCAATTCACGCCCTGAACAGGGGCGTTAGTCAAGTGAGAGATGACCTATACAGGGTCGTGTATTTCCAGAATTTACAATTTTTCAAGTATTGAAATTTCCAGAAAACGAGATATGGTCATGACAGGATAATATCAGGATTAATGATCATGCACTGATTTAGAATCATGTTTAAGTGAATATTGGACTAATTAACATGGGTAATTATCAGGTAATTAAATTGGCGTCTGTGTACAGGGCATCAAATCTTTTGAATTGACGACCTTGTCAGGGTCGTTTATTTAAATAGCGCCCTAGTCTAGGTCGCGTATAAAATTAGCGCCCTTGGAAAGGGCGTTTCTTCCAACAATAGAAACATTCAAAACTCTCGAAAACTATATGCATGAATTAATATATATGGTTTAACATAGCTATTATGGTGATTTGGGCTACAGTGCTTGAGAAAACCTACCTTATAGTTGATTTGAACGGACGCAGGTTCTGTGAAGAAAGAACGATACTCTGTTTTATAAATAGAGTCTTTTGAGGCTTTCGATCTTAATAGCAGTAGCAAGGGTAGTAAGAGGTTGCAGATGAAGAACCCATAATTCTTCAATCAACCGGGTTCACTTCTACAGACAACCTGTAGAGACAGAAGAAACGAAGAAGAAGATATTAAAATCTTCTTATACGTAACCGAAAGCAAGGGGAAAGAACTTACTTGTTCTTCGGAAGACAGAAGCTTTCAACCTGTAAGTAGATGAAGAATCATCAGTATTCTTCACAAATTCGATAGACAGAGTAAAGAAAAAGAACATGATGTTCTTTACGTACCTTAGAAGAGTCCGAACGCCAAATAGCGTTCTCGGTTCAAGCAGTAGGTTATTTATAGGATTTCTAGAATCCTAATAGAGTTAGTGTTTGATGGGAAGTAATACTTCCATATTAGAGTTATTACTACATTCGAACTCTTTCTCATAGTTATCAACTTACCCTGGATAGACTCTTGGGTCGAACGAAACTCAAACAAAATTAGCGTCCTAAGTAAGGGCGTCGAATTTTGAATTGACGCCTTGTCAAGCGTCGTTACTTGTTGAAACGCGTCCACTCAAAGGACGTTACGCTAACTTGCCCTTTTTATTTATTTTGGTCGTTTGAAATTTGACGCCTTGACGTGTGGGCGTCCTTTCTCAAAACACGCCTTAGGTGAAGGCGTTTTATTGTAAAGTAGCGCCTATATCTGAGGCGTTATTTTCATCAGGGTTTAATTATTTTTATTCCAAGCTCTTTTGTTTATTTATTAAATCTTTTAATCTATTTTGATTTATTTATTCCTTTTAAATTTTATCAGGGTTGCTACGCCCTCCCCCACTTAAAAAGAATTTGGTCCCCAAATTCCATATCATATATTTACATTTGGGGAGTGTAGAGTATGTACCTTCTAAAATAAATCTGGAAATTGTTTCCTCATAGATTCCTCGGTCTCCCATGTAGCTTCATGTTCTGAATTCTTATTCCATTGTACTTTTAGCATGGGAATAACCTTATTCCTTAGGGTTCGTACTTCTCGATCTAGTATTCGTATGGGCTTCTGCTCATATGTGAAATCTTTCTGGATCACTAGGTCTCCATACTCAATAATATGTGATGGGTCATGTACATACTTCTTCAACATAGATATGTGGAACACATCATGTACTTCGGACAGTTGAGGTGGCAATGCGATGCGATAAGCAACCTCGCCAACTCTTTCTAGTATCTCAAAAGGTCCGATAAATCTTGGTGTAAGCTTGCCCTTAACACCAAATCTTCGTATTCCACGTCCATGCGATATCTTGAGAAATACATGATCTCCAACTTGGAATTCAAGATCTCTTCTTCTTGTGTCAGCATAAGCCTTTTGTCTAGACTAAGCAACTTGCAGTCTTTCTCTGATTAATTGTATCTTCTCGGTAGTGTCCCTTACCATTTCTGGACCTAACGGTTGTTTCTCTCCAACTTCATCCCAGCATAAGGGTGATCGACAACTCCTTCCGTATAAGGCTTCAAAAGGTGCCAGTTGTATACTTGCCTGGTAGCTATTATTGTATACAAATTCGACCAGAGGCAGTGATCATGCCAGTTCCCACCAAAATCAGTAATTCATGCTCTTGGCATATCCTCGACTACTTGATTGGTTCTCTCGGTCTGACCATCCGTTTGAGGATGAAAAGCTGTACTAAAGTTAAGTCTCGTCCCCAACGAATGTTATAGTCCCTTCCAAAAATGAGAAGTAAAACCGGGATCTCTGTCAGACACGATTGAAACAGGAATACCATGTAATCTGACTATTTCCTTGATGTATAATGCAGCTAAGACATCAACTGACCATCGACTCTTGATTGGCAAGAAATGCGCTGATTTAGTCAATCGGTCAATGATAACCCATATTCCATCATGTCCTCTTTTTGATTTAGATAAACCCATGATGAAATCCATACCAATATCCTCCTACTTCCATTTAGGGATATCTAGAGGATGTAGCTTTCCAGCAGGCTTTTGGTGTTCCGCCTTGACTTGTTGGCATGTGAGACAACGTGATACATAGTCTGCTATTTCCCTTTTCATGTTGGGCCACCAAAAATTTCTTTTCACATCTTGGTACATCTTGGTAGATCCAGGATGAATCGTATACCTTGATCTATGAGCTTCATCTAAGACCTTCTTCTTCAATTCTGGGCAGTCCGGTATACAACTTCTATTCTTGAACATTAATCTTCCATCAGAAGCTAATTGGAAATCCGATTGTCCTTCTAATCTACCCTTGATTTCTACTAATGTGGGATCATCATTCTGAAGTGCTTGTATTTCAGACAACAAATCTGACTGTATGCTTACATGAGATAATGTGACACATCTAGGGTCCGTGTCCATGCTTATATTGAGTTCAGAGAATTGTTCCAGTAATTTCCATTCTTGAATCAGAAAATTGGCTAACAGTGCTCTCGGCTTTCGACTAAGGGCATCTGCTACATGATTACCCTTTCCGGGATGATATTGTATATTGAAGTCGAAGTCCTTGAGATATTCCAGCCATCGTCTTTGCCTCATATTTAGTTCCTTCTGTGAGAAAAGATATTTGAGACTCTTGTGATCGGAGTATACAGTAAACTGTACTCCATAAAGATAATGTCTCCATATTTTGAGTGCAAATACTACCGCGGCCAATTCTAAGTCATGCACGGGGTAGTTCTCTTCATGCTTCTTTAATTGACGAGAAGAGTAGGCTATAACCTTCCCTTGTTGCATTAGAACACACCCGAGGCCAATGCCAGAAGCATCAGTGTCTACCTCGAACTTTTCTCCTTCAATTGGCAATGCTAAGATAGGAGCTGTAGTAAGATGATCCTTGAGAGTTTGGAAGCTTCTCTCACATTCCTCATCCCATTCATAACGGATCTCCTTGCGAGTTAACCTCGTAAGTGGCACGGCGATTTTTGAGAAATCCTTGATGAATCGCCTGTAATAGCCGGCAAGACCTAAGAAACTTCGGATCTCGCTAGCATTGGTCGGTCTTTCCCAGTTCCTTACAGCTTCAACCTTTGATGGGTCTACAGACAAGCCATCCTTTGATATAACATGTCTGAGAAAAGTCACTTCTTCAAGCCAGAATTCACACTTGCTAAGTTTTGCATATAATTGGTTTGTCCTTAATATTTGTAATGCAATCCTCAAATGTTCCTCATGCTCTTCCTTGGTCTTGGAATAAATCAATATATCATCAATAAAGACCACCACGAATTGATCTAAATAAGGCCTGAATATACTATTCATTAACTGCATAAAGGCAGTAGGGGCATTCGTTAGTCCGAAAGGCATAACAACAAATTCATAATGGCCATACCAGCTTCTGAATGCGGTTTTATGAATATCCTCATCCTTGATTCTTAGTTGGTGATATCCGGACCTAAGATCAATTTTGGAAAAGTACATGGATCCTGAAATTTGATCAAACAATTCATCGATTCTCGGCAGTGGATACTTGTTCTTGATAGTGAGATGATTCAATTGTCGATAGTCGACGCATAACCTCATGGATCCGTCTTTCTTCTTTACAAATAATACAGGCGCTCCCCACGGGGAAGTACTTGGTCTAATGAATCCTTTCTTAATGAGTTCCATCAATTGCTCCTTTAACTCCTTGAGTTCAGCAGGTGACATCCTATAAGGTGCCTTTGAAATCGGACCAGCACCAGGGACTAAGTCAATGGTGAAGGCCACTTCTCTTTGCGGGGGTAATCCCGGCAAATCTTCCGGAAACACGTCCGGAAATTCTTGTACCACTGGAATGTCTTCTAGCTTAGCTTCCTTAGCTTCTTTAACTGTGACAAAGGCAAGGAAAGATGCACATCCTTTCCTGATGAGCTTGCTAGCTCGGAGAGCTGAAATAAGAGGGGATCTGCTCCGACCCTTGGGGCTAGTCAAGATTAGTTCTGGAAATTCCTTGAACGTAACCTTACTATTGCGGCAATCAACTGTTGCCTGATACTTGGATAACCAATCTACCCCTAGTATAACATCATACTCTTTCAGATCTAAACATATGAGATCAATAGGGAGATTTCTACCCTGAACCAATACTTCACAGTTTTGGTAATGATGTGTAATATCAGTCTCATCATCCAGAGGAGTAGACAAAACTAACTTTATCCATTCCGGTTCTAGGGGTAATGGGTCAGCAAACTTCTTAGAAACAATAGAATGCGATGCACCAGTATCAATTAAGACATATGCATTCCGGGAACAAACTTTCAATGTACCTTCCACTAAGCCGCCTTCTTCTTCTTGCTCGGTCTCCTTGATTGCATGAAGACGAGCATTCTTGGTTACTGGGCGTTTTCCGTCATTGGCTTGATTATTTAGTAATGGGCAATCAGGAATCCGATGCTCATGACTCCCACAACGGAGAC
The DNA here is from genome assembly GCA_022559845.1 of Amorphophallus konjac. NCBI lineage: Eukaryota > Viridiplantae > Streptophyta > Magnoliopsida > Alismatales > Araceae > Amorphophallus > Amorphophallus konjac. The sequence continues at coordinate 374,122,201 of CM040121.1, forward strand.
ATGATCCTAGTTTCCTCCAGCATTCTTCTGCTCTATGACCCGCTTTATCACAATGTTTGCACACTGTATTTGGAGAGATAGTGGTGATAGAGAAGGGCTTAGTCTTCTTGAACTTTTGGTCTTGTGAGGATGCTCCTCCATTGCTAGGCCTTTTCTTGAAGTTGGGTTTAAAGGAACCCGAACCTGTAACTTGTTCCTTCTTATCCTTACCACGAATCCTATCAGACAGTTCCGTGGCATCTTCTAATAGTTGAGCTCGACGTACTATCTCCGAGTAGACTTGAATGTCCATCGGCGCTAGTTGAGTAATAGCTTGGGGCCTGAGCCCATTAAGAAACCTCCTAGCTTTCATTTTCTCGGTGCTAACTAGATGCTTAGCATACCGAGACAATCTATAGAATTGGGCCTCATACTCGGCCACTGATAAGGATCGTTGTTTTAATGCGGCAAACTCTGCAGCCTTCTTTTCCTGAACTCGGTCCGAGAAATATTTCGCGTTGAAGTGTTCAACGAATTCTTCCCACGAAACCTGATCTTGATTTATAGTAGCCTCTATTGATTCCCACCAGCATCTAGTATCCCTTTCTAATTGAAAAGTAGCTAATAAAACTTTATCCTGATCCGTGCATTGCATAACACGGAATATATGTTCTATCTCCCTAATCCAGTGTTCAACGTCATCTGGATCAGTAGAACCCATGCACTTGGGTGGGATCATGTTCTTGAAAGTCTGGTGGAGACTTCCTGCTCGTTGTCCATCTCCTTGTGCTACTTGTTGCAGCACTTGAGTCATACCTTGAAGGGTACGCTGCATGTTGCGCCATTGAGCACGTTCGGCAGCCATTATCCTACAATTACAATAACTAGATTAATATGTGCTTGTATTTAAAGACTCATATACTATGTTAACTTTAACCCTTGGTTCTACCCAATCTCACTGGTTGAAGGTTAAAACTTATCCTTGGACTTGGGTTTTCCTAGGAATTGAATACCCTAGGCTCTGATACCACAAAAACTGTCACGCCCCGAGCGCGGAAGATACTCGGATATGCGCGATGAGTTTATATCAATCATGTCAATCAGAGTAGTAGTGTATTCGACACCAAAACAGAGATGCGCAAATGTAAACATAACCCAATCCTTTATTTCATAATGGATAGACTATTACAAATCCAATACTCTATTCAATCAAAAAGGAAAAGTACATAGTTGACTCAAGAAAATAGGAAAAAGACTAGATGACACTTGGAGAAGTTCTATCTCTTTCACTCTTGACCATTCCCATCCGATTGACTTCCCTCGTCGTCGGAATTATTTGAAAAGTAGGGAACACACGGAGTGAGCGAACGCTCAGTAGGAATTTATATCTCAAGCGCTAGCAATGGGTTTAAATAATTACATCTTTTATGTATGTACTGTAGCTATGCATGCTCGTATAAAACGACAAGATAGAGAGAGAATTTATCAATAAGACAGCAAGATGAACTAGTCATGAGCTTTCAAGAAAAGATAACAAGATATTCAAGCAAGTACTTTTTAGTAAGTCATGTCAAGAACTTTGGCTATCATGTATCAAGCAAGCAAGTAATTACCCTTTCTCGGGTCACGCAATTCATGTCATGTCAAGTACGAGTCAAGTACAAGATTTGTGTGGAATGTCCAATCGAGCTAGTCATGCACTCGGTATAATGCCAGATACCTTATCATTCAACTCCCATGGGCACAAATACTTTCGGGTGCTCCTCCCAGGACCAGATCGGGCCCTATATGCACAGGCATTTATCATGTATTTTGACATCCACTCTTGTATATATATATAGCCAATAGGGAATTTCAACAATTTAAGCTTGTAGACACGTAGGATAACTTTGAGAGAATGGAGTCCAAAAATACGACATTGGACATAGATAGGCGATAATAACGGTATAAAACACGATTTATCGATGAAACTAGGTGGAATTAGGTTCCCTTAACTCGGGTACCATGACAAACAAGTATGGACATTCTTTATATAGAATTGAGGTCCACATGAACAGTACATCAAAGGTAAGATACCCTCATTCTTATTATAGAATTGAGGTCTACAAGAACATCAACAAATGGCATGATATCATCATCCCATTAAGAATTCTCATGATATACTCTTTGCATATCATAAGGGCCGGTATACCATGTTTCTTTAGAGTGATATGTCATTCAATGGTGTAATGGGTTTTTAGGGTACAACCAGCTCAGTCGGCCTTGAGGGAATCCAAGGCTCGAGGAGTCTTACGGAGGTCTCTATGACTAACTCGCTAGTCCAAAGGAACGGAATGTCCAATGGAGAGCTTGTATGTCAATGAGAATTGAGGGTGATCAATAAAACATCATGAAAATGTGGGACTACACTCACGGAGTGGAGATATAGTGCCGATATACATATATATAGATATACTGAAACCATCGGTTATCAGAAACAGGTAAAAACATTTTTACAGGAAAATAATGACTTAAGTAAAGTCACTACTCAAGTAATTAACGCCCTCAGTAAGGGCGTTTATCTATTTTACATTTTTGCAAGATTTCAATATTTCAGTATTTTGCGAAAAACGCGCCCTGGTAAGGGGCGTTTAATTACAAGTTGACGACGTATACAATGGTCGTTCATTCTTTACTTCTGTTTTTGCAAAATATATATTTTCAGTAATTTATCAAAAACACGCCCTGTGCAGGGGCGTTACTTTTCAATTCACGCCCTGAACAGGGGCGTTAGTCAATTGAGAGACGACCTATACAGGGTCATGCATTTCAAGAATTTACAATTTTTCAGGAAATAAAATTCCAAGAGACAAGAGACATGATCATGACAGAAAATTAGCAGAAATTCACAGGTCGAGTCATGCAATATATATTAGATTGGATATTTCATATCTATTGAATTTTTAACGTGGATCAATTATTAATTACATGTGATTTTCATGAGATTAACGCCTACAGGACAAGGCGTCAAATCTGAAATTGACGACCTAGTGCAGGTCGTTTCTTTAAAGTAGCGCCCTGGACACGGGCGTCTCTTGCAAAAATATTACAGAAACATGTAGAAACCATCAGGAAACTTATATACATGACATGCATGATGTGTTACTATGAATTTAATTTGTTTGGGCTACGTTGCTTGAGAAAACCTACCTTATAGTTGATTTGAACGGACGCAGGTTCTGTGAAGAAAGAACGATACTCTGTTTTATAAACAGAGTCTTTTGAAGCTTTCGATCTTAATAGCAGTAGCAAGGGTAGTAAGAGGTTGCAGATGAAGAACCCACAATTCTTCAATCAACCGGGTTCACTTCTACAGACAACCTGTAGAGACAGAAGAAACGAAGAAGAAGATATTAAAATCTTCTTATACGTAACCGAAAGCAAGGGGAAAGAACTTACTTGTTCTTCGGAAGACAGAAGCTTTCAACCTGTAAGTAGATGAAGAATCATCAGTATTCTTCACAAATTCGATAGACAGAGTAAAGAAAAAGAACATGTTGTTCTTTACGTACCTTAGAAGAGTCCGAACGCCAAATAGCGTTCTCGGTTCAAGCAGTAGGTTATTTATAGGATTTCTAGAATCCTAATAGAGTTAGTGTTTGATGGGAAGTAATACTTCCATATTAGAGTTATTACTACATTCGAACTCTTTCTCATAGTTATCAACTTACCCTGGATAGACTCTTGGGTCGAACGAAACTCAAACTAAATTAGTGTCCTAAGTAAGGGCGTCGAATTTTGAATTGACGCCTTGTCAAGCGTCGTTACTTGTTGAAACGCGTCCACTCAAAGGACGTTACGCTAACTTACCCTTTTTATTTATTTTGGTGATTTGAAATTTGACGCCTTGACGTGTGGGCGTCCTTTCTCAAAACACGCCTTAGGTGAAGGCATTTTATTGTAAAGTAGCGCCTATATCTGAGGCGTTATTTTCATCAGGGTTTAATTATTTTTATTCCAAGCTCTTTTGTTTATTTATTAAATCTTTTAATCTATTTTGATTTATTTATTCCTTTTAAATTTTATCAGGGTTGCTACAGGTACCGAAGTAGCTTTATCTATCGAGCTTGGAGATGGGCCTGAGGCCTGATGAAATAGCTCTTTTCTTTCTTTCTTTCTTTTCCCTATGTGGCTGAGCAAGGCTCTTTTTGGAAACTACAATAGCAGCAGTATTGAATGCTGAATTGACTATTTCTTACTGCTCTTGGTGAGATTTGATTGCCGTATCTGCAGTCGTTTAAGGAAGGCGCCGATTTCCTATAGATTTTACGCGCGTCGATCTATCAAATAACTGACATGGCGTTGGCAACTTTCCATTTTTCTATACCGCCCTTAATGACTTGCCGCTTTGCGCATCCCGCTGGGGGAATATCAGGAAATGGGGTAACCAAGCCAGGGGAAGCCTTGGTAGCGTGCTTTGTAAGGGGAGAGTCATTTAAAGTGATCAGCTTCCCCTTCGGCCTATAAAATGTCCGAGGGGCGTCTCCTTTTTCCTTCATCGCTTAAGGCCATTCCTGGCGGTTTTTCCCTTCCGGGAAGTGTTGTACTGTTAGTCTTGGCGGGGCATGGAAGGTATTTCGGAAGATGATGATGCAGATGGCAGTGGGAGGGAAGCTCCTGTTGTTTCGCTCTGGAAGAGGGTTCGTTAGCCGGGGGTCACCCGAGAAGAGGGTCCGTCATGTCGGAGCATGTCGCACTCCTATCCTTGACCCGCCGACGCCATTCTCAGTGGAAGAGGGAGCCAACTAAGCTCCCTCCTTTCCGGACCTTCCCCTGCCTCCTCATCCATCATTGCCATTTTCTCTTTCTCCCTCCCCTTTCACTCGTTGGAGAGTGCCTGCACTCTTTTCCTTCCAAAGAGCTGGCAGAGAGGAGGCCTTCACTTGTATTCCTTCCTCTCTTCTTCTTGTTGTTTCCCCTCTTTCTTTTCTTCTCCGAGTTTTCTCAAACCAATGAAGCCGACGATCCTTTATCCGAGCCAGTTTATGCACGAGGCAGAGTCAATGGCTGGGCATGGGAGCGCCTACTGGGTCGGCCGAGCGTTCTGCTCGCGTTATAGTAGCAGGGGATGTAATTTTTTGTACATGTATACTATACCGGATGCGGCCTTCTTGATGTACATCAAAGTTTAATAAGAAGAGAAGAATGGTGTTTATTCTATTTCGCTTACATGTGTATGCTTGCCAAGCGTTCAAAAGTAGAACTTGCGAAGGTTTGTCGCGTTCCACGTCCGAGGGACGGGTGTTCCTTCCATGGTGGAAGTCGGTATGCTCCTTTCCCGAGCTTCTCGACCACTCGGTAGGGACCTTCCCAGGTAGGGTCTAGCTTCCCCGCCGCCTCTAGTGGTCGAGATGCTTCGGCTTTTCTCAGGATGAAATCTCCTAGCTGAAAGTGCCTATCTCAGACTCTGGAGTTGTAGTATCGAGTGATACACCGTTGATATTCCGTTCCTCAGATGCTGGCAATCTCTCGGATCTCCTCCGTCAAGTCGAGGTTCTCTCGTAATTTTTGCTCGTTTACCTCGGGCTCGAAGTGGACGACTCAGAGAGAGGGATTGCTGACCTCCAACGGAATTACGGCTTCTGTGCCATACACCAGCTGAAAAGGTGTTGCACCAGTAGCCATTCTTGGAGTAGTTCGGTGCGACCATAGTCCGCTCAGAAATTCCTCGAGCCAGCTTCCCTTGGCTTTGCCGAGCCTGGTCTTGATGCCTTTTAAGATAGTCTTATTGGCATTCTCGACCAGTCCATTAGCTTGCGGGTGGGCTACCGATGTGAAGTGGTTGCGAATCTTTAGGTTGGCACATCTGTCTCTAAAATAATGAGAATCAAACTGCTGACCATTATCGCTCACAATCACTCGAGGGATACCATAGTGACAGATGATCGGTTTCCAAACAAAACTCCATACGACCGATTCGGTGATCCTGGTGGTGGCTTCAGCCTCGATCCATTTGGTGAAATAGTCGATGGCGACGATGACAAACTTCTTCTAAGCTTGCGCCGTAGGGAACGGCCCCAGAATGTCGATCCCCCATCGAGCAAAAGGGTACGGCTCGGCAAGGGTCATGAGCTCTGTAGCGGGTTGATGAATCAGGTGGTCGACGCGCTGACATTGATAACACTTCTGCACGTAGCTCGAGCAGTCACGCTGGAGAGTGGGCCACCAGTAACCCTGCCGTAGCAGGATCCTGGCGAGTGATCTTCCTCCTTGGTGCGCTCCGTAGATGCCTTCGTGTAGTTCGGGAATCGCTCAGCTGGCTTCATCGGCGCGGATGCGCTTGCAGAGAGGACCGGAGAAGGATCTGTGGTATAAGGCATGTCCGGCATGACGAAACGCCGAGCTTGGTACTTGAGCTTCCGAGCTTCATGAGGGTCGGGAGGCTCTTGAGAATCCCGGAGCCAGGATATGTAGGGGGTCCGCCAGTCGCTTGAGGGTGCCGGGTCAATAGTCATAAGCTCGGATTCGATGCTCAGTTGCTCGAGCTCTTCGAGGAAGACCGATCGTGTACTAGCGGGGTCGGGTGAGGAGGCCAGTCGAGAGAGGGCGTCTGCTCGGGAGTTTTCTTCCCGGGCTATTTGGACTACCTCAAAGCTCTCTAAAAGTTGGGCCATCCTCTTAACCAGTTGGAGGTACTTGACCATTTGTCTTTCCCGAGCTTCATATTCACCATTGACTTGGCTAGCGACCAATTGGGAATCAGTGTGGATCCTGATTCGTTCGGCCCCCAGTCTTCGAGTCATCCTGGCTCCCGAAATGATGGCTTCATACTCAGAGGTGTTGTTGGACGCCTGGAAGTTGAACTTCAGGGCATACCGAAGTTCCACTCCTTCAGGGGACTTGAGGAGAATGCCGGCGCCGCTTCCTATTGAATTGGAGGATCCGTCGATGAACAAATCCCAGGTAGGCCCAGTTACTGGTGGAAGTGATTCTTCAATCGGGACCGTGCTTTTAGCGATGAAGTTTGCGAGAGCCTGCCCTTTAATATCCGAGCGAGGGCGATACGAGATATCATAGGCCCCGAGCATGATGGCCAATTTGACGAGGTATCCCGAGGCTTCCGAGTAAAGAGAATCTTCTTCAAAGAATCGTCTGTCAATACGACGATGGGGGGCCCTTGGAAGTAGGGTCGGAGGCACTTGGCCGAGGTAACCAACGGTAGCACGAGCTTCTCGATTGCGGGGTACCTTCTTTCAGCCTCATTAAGCACCTTGCTGGTGTAGTAAACAGGTCTCTCGACTCTTACGTTGTTTCTGACTAGGACCGAGCTCACAGTAGAAGGGGTTGCCGAGAGGTAGAGGTGTAGAGCTTCGCCTTGGACTGGTTTGGACAGCAGCGGAGGCGAGGCCAAGAACTCCTTGAGTTCAGCAAATGCCTTCTGACATTCCTTGTCCCAGGCGAACGTAGCAGATGCCATTTTGGGTCCCCTCAACAATTTGAAGAAGGGTAGGCATCGTTCAACCGCCCGAGATAGGAAGCGGTTGAGTGCAGCAATGCGCCCCGTAAGGCGCAGGATGTCCTTGATGTAGGTTGGTGGCCGCATGTCCAGGATGGCCTGGACCTTGTCGGGGTTGGCCTCGATTCCATGCTGAGTGAGCAGGAAGCCTAGGAACTTCCCGGATCTGACTCCGAAGGCGCACTTAGCGGGGTTGAGCTTAATGTTGTGCTTCAGGAGAGTGTTGAAGGTCTCGGCTAAGTCGGTGAGGTGGTCTTCGGCCTTGGGCGTGTTGACGAGCATCTCATCAATATAGACCTCGACGTTCCGATCGAGCTGCCCTTCAAAAATGTGGTTGATCAATCTCTGATATGTTGCTCCAAGGTTCTTTAACCCATACGGCATCCGGGTGTAACAATGTACGCCGAAGTCGGTGATGAAGGCGGTCTTCTCGATGTCCTTCGGGTTCATCATGATCTGATGGTAGCCGGAGTAGGCGTCCAGGAAGCTGAGTAGCTCATTGCCAGAGGTTGAATCAACTAGTTGATCGATGCTCGGTAGCGGGTAGCAATCCTCGGGGTAGCCTGGTTGAGATCGGTGAAGACCACGCACATCCGCCATTTCCCAGAAGCTTTTGGCACCAGGACGACGTTGGCGCGCCATGTAGGGTACAGAATCGGACGAAAGAGGCCAGTCTTCTGCCCCTTGATGACTTGCTCTTTGATGATCGCTTGCTTTTATGGGGAGTGCTTTCTTCTGCGCTGTTGTACTGGCTTTGTGATGCGGGACGAGACACGGACACGACAAGCTCGCGATCGTCCCTTAACGAGGGAAGCGTCGGACGTGCACGGTTGAGAAACTAGCTAGAGCTAGGGTGGTCAATTCACACTTTCGTGCCCGGATCGGGTCACAGGACGGTCTCGCTCACTCTCTCGCAACAGCGGTGATATGAAATTATAGCGAGCTAGGTCCTAAAACATGCTCTCTAGCCGTGGCATAAACAAGTATATATGGAAATAAGCGAAATGCCAAGCAAGGAGCGAATACGATACCTCCACGCGCTCGGCGTGGGGACGACGGACCCGGCCAAAGTCGTACTCCTGGGACAGTTAATACATAAAGATTACATCAATGAGTTATAGCCCACTCCACGCAGGGAGGCAAAGGGTGACACAATGGGGTCCGAGAGGACCGATTTCGGGTTGACGGGCGGCTTCTCGCGTAGCTTCGGCCGCACACATACTCGCGCCTGTGGGGCCCACTTGCTGTCCGGAGAGGCCGTGTGGGACCCGGTGGCACCGCTGTGGTGGTGGATGCCTGGATGAGCGCTCGCTGGAGTGGAGGTGCGCTGGTTCGCCGGTCGGAGGCCGGGCAGCTCCGATCGGCACCGGTCGGAACAACCGGCCACGGATCTGCAACTTCTGGTTTTCAGCGCGCGTCCCGGCGAGAACGGACGCTGCGATCAGCCCCGATGTCGGATCGACACGAAACTGCCACCGTTAGAAAGCTAACTTCAAATACTTCAATCTAGAATTAAAGATCTAGCCTGGATCTGCACGGATCTAGGCTTTAACGAATTTACAACTTCCTATTGTACAGTAGCCGAACACTCAGATCTGCAGGGCTATTCTCTGAGAACTACCTTTGACCGATATGGGAGCATCCGAATCTGAAGTGGTGGTCTTCAGAAACGTTGTAGGACATCAAGCTAGAAAAATGGCAAAACTAGTGTGGACAAGTTTGGATGTGGCTACGAATTGATAGGATTTTTGAACTGGAAGTGGGTCGGATCTGGAAATGGGCTGAAAGCACTGTAGCTAAGATAGAACATGAATTTTGAAAAATGGATAGTGGGCAGATCAAAAATCAAGAAAAAGGGTGGATGTAGGGGTTGATGGATAGAACTCTCAGTAAAATTAGGAGAGTTTGGAAAAATCAAAAGTGGGTCGGAGGTGAGAAACACAGGGCTGCTGTCACTGTAGACAGAGACAAAATAGATCTGGGAATGAAAGATGCACGAAAATGGAAAAATACTAAATGAGGGATTTTGGACGTGAAAGTTTTTGTGGAGATGGAAATACAAGATAGGAACAACCTCTGAAAATTTCAGATCAAGAAGATGTCGGAGTTGATATAAGGAATTCCGAGAAGAAGCTTCTGTCCAGGATGGACAAAACACCGAAGTCGACTTCGCGGCGGCTCGAAGGCGGCACAAACGACGGCGGCGGCACCGGAGATGAACTCAGAGATTGAGGGGGAGGAGATAGAAGGGTTCCACTCTAGAATTGGGGGTTGGGGATGAAGAAAACCAGGGGGAGAGAGAGGGGAGGTCGAAATTCCCACAAGGGGGGCTCTTGCACAATGCTTTTTTCACTTTCATTAATTCAATCAATTGGAAAATACAAGCTATATATAATAAATGTAAAAAGACAATAAATGCCCATAGATCTAAGGTTTGGAAGGGCATATTAGGGAGTTCCTAAATATTTCTCCCATGTGGTCAAAACTTTAACCATTAATCTAATCAAACTTGGGCCATTTCCATTCAAACTTACCTAATTTTCACCAACCAAGCCTAATAAGGCCAAAGAATGGGGCGCCCCCTTCAAGGGCTTCTCTTGGGCCTAGGCTGGTCCAAGGCCAACCACTCAAGTCCAATAACCCATGTCTAGACTTGGGCCTTCCAAGTCTTGGTGGTCCATGCGAGGAGAAAGCCCACTTGGGCCTTAAGTGGCTATTAAGGTCCAATATGAACTAGGTTTCTAATGGACTCTACTAATGGCAACCTAGCCATGGACTTTACATTACAAGTGGCCCATTGGCTTGTTATAAGCCTTAAAAGAAGCCGAAATGAAAGAAATGAAACAAATACACAAGTTCAATCCCATACAAGTCATAACACACAAATACGTTCCACCCGTATAGCTTTTGATGCCCCCATCACTTTGCTGTTGGGTCGAGGTTGAGCTTGTGCATCACCACGTCCCCCGGGATCCCGGGAAGGTGCTCATCAGACCATGGAAAGACTCGGATGTACTATGCAAGGAAACCTTTATATCTTTCTTGTTCCTCAAGTGGGAGCTCAGCTCTAATCTTCACTCTTAGGGTCGGGTCACCGTTAAGGAAGACCGTTAGCAACTCACCGCCAGGCTCAGATGTTACGGGTCCCTCTTCGGCTCCCTTTACCCCTTTATTCTTCCCTTCCGGCCTAGTGGAGTCAACTAAGACTATATAGCACCGTCTAGCCAATGCCTGGTGACCTCGAACTTCCCCCGTGCCATATTTGGTCGGGAACTTCATCTTTTGGTGAAAGGTAGAGGGCACCGCTTTCATTCGGCTGAGAATGCCGGCCGAAGATGGCGTTGTATGCCATCATCCCCTTAATCACGATGAAGTCTACCATAACCGTAGGGGTTTTGGGCGGGCTGTCGATAGTAACAGGCTGACTCAGTGCTCCCTCGGGATAAGTAGCCTGGCCATTGAACCCGTAGAGAGGGGTTCGGATCGGGCGGAGTTTAGATGGATTCTCTTCCATTTTGTGGAAACATTCATAGGACAATACATCAGAGGCACTACCATTGTCGACTAAGATTTTGTCCACGTTACAATGGTTTATCGTAGCCGATATAACGAGAGTGTCGTCGTGCGGGGTGGTTGGCCCTTCCAGGTCTTGGTAAGAGAATACCAGGGCCTATGGTTCGCTATCCGGCGGGGCCGCAGATGCCTCAGTAGAGGCTCTGCTCACCCGCTCGACGTGACGCTTCCGTCCTTGGCTGCTATCTTCGCCTGATGCCGTTCCGCCCACGATGACGTTGATGTGGACTCCACGGGGGATATTATCAATGTCTTCAGTGGCGCCTTGATCTTCCTTTTGCCCGGATACATACCAAGATAGGTGTCCCTGGTGGATGAGGCGCTCGATCTCATCTTGAAGTTGATGGCAATCGCTGGTGTGATGCCCGTGGTCGCCGTGGAACAGGGAATGCTTGCGGCGATTGTGATGCTTGGTCTTCATGGGCTAGGGTTGGTTGAAGAGACACGAGCCTTTGATGTCTTCATAGATCTCGTAGACGGGGGCGGTAAGTGGGGCATACCGCTCGTACTTCTGGGACGGCTCTTTTAAATCTCTGTCCTGGTTCCGCCTTTTTTTTGTCCCATCCCTTGCTCGGACGGTCTCTTCTTGTCCCCCTCATGACCCGAGCCGGTTGTGCCTCGGCAGGCACTGAGTACTTCTTCGCACTAGGCATGGTGCAGAGCCAAGGTAACTAGCTCGGCGAGGGAGGTAGGGGGATGAAGCACTTGCTCGTGCCGTAGGTTCTCGTCGCGGGTACCCCAGGTCAAGGCGGTGATGGCAGAGGCCACATCCAGGCGGGGGATGCATAGGGCTTCCGATTTGAATCAGTTGATATAAGCCCGTAACTTCTCCCCATGTTCCTGTTTGAGGGCCAGTAATCCCGCCACTGACCGGGGTGGACCGCTGCCAACGAAGCTTTCTTTGAATACTCACCCGAATTACTTGAAGTTGTGGATGCTACCGGGGGAGAGGGCTCTGAACCAAGCATGGGCTTCCTGAACCAGAGTGGTCACGAACGCTCGGCACTTGATCACGTCGGATGCCCCGTGCAAGGTCATCAGGGCGTCGAAGCTGTCGTAATGGTCGGCTGGGTCTCCCTGGCCACCGTACGGCTTGAAGATCGGAAGTGAGATTCTGGGAGATATCTCTGCCTTCAGGATGTAGTCGGAGAATGGGGATCGCTCCTCGTCCTCCACAGTCGCGGTCTTCTGCAAGGCACGAAGGGCGCACTCTTGCTCTGCAAAATGCCTCTTGAAGTCTCACAGCCGGAGAGAGAGTTTCGGTTGTCGATGTCCCAAGGGGCTGAGGGGATGCGCTTGCATGCTGCCTCGACGCTCCTTAGGGGCCTGGGCATCCGGGAATGGTCTGCGTGCTCTGGTGTTGTCCATCCTCGGGGTTGAGAAGGCTTCTTGATCCGGGGGAGGGGCGTGCGACGGTCCTCCTGACGCGTTGCGGATGAGCCGCTGCCCCCAGAGGATAAAAAGGCTTCCAGCAGTGTGCTGGGAGGCGTCTCCACGTGGGGGGCTTTTCCTGGGGAGCTGCGACTTCTCCTCCCTGGCTGCCTGGGCCCTCATGAGATCCACGGGGACATCCAATTTTGCATTGAGGGTTTGGAGGGCGTCAGTGCTCCCACCGGGAAGTTGTTCCCCCACCACCGATGGAGGTAGCTCGTTGGCTTGATTGTCGGACGGGGAGTGCTCTGTGGGGAAGGATGGTGCGCCCTCCTCCAGTACCAGAGCCTTTCCCATGTCGGCGGCAATCCTCCTGCCAGAACTTCTTCGCACCATGATATTCTTTGTGCATTTCCCACAGACAGCGCTAGATGAAGAGGGGCGATCTCGCGCTGCTCCTGAGCGGGGAGGAAGATGACCACGTACCCTTGAAGTATAAACTGTAAGAAGGGAAACTAGTCAGGGGGGCCCAGGGATAGATCCCCGGGGAAGATCCTCTGATGCTTAAGTCAGCACAGATGGTTGAACACAGGTGCGAAGAGGATAGTTGGGAGGAAAGTGGGAGCGCGAGATCCCTCTCCACCAAGAGGTGAAGTGGTTCTTGCTCAGGCTTACTTGACTTCCTCTTCTCGTCGCAGTGGGGCATGTCCTGTTTAAATAGTGGCATGTTGTGAGAATTGATCCCTGTAAGTGGAGGGGTTCTAGGGGGGGTTATGCCCTTCATGCGGGCTCCTTGCGGCGCGCGGACTCTTGGTTTCCCGTTGTCCCATTTGAGCTTCCTGTGATTAAGGGATTCATAATGGCTGAATCATTAAGCTTCCATCAGTGAGCCTGAACAAATTCTTTAGAAATTTATTTAGTAAGTTATTTGTAATTATTCGGAATTTATTTGAAGTTATTCGAATTAATGAGAATTATCCAAATTAATTAGATTAATTAATTAATTAATAGAATAAGTCATTTTTCAACTATTTTCTAAAAATCCCCAAAAATCACATCTTGTAGAACTAATTTTGTTTAGCAACTTTGTCTTCTTCATTTAAGCCTAAGAAAATCATTTATTATGCCGGAATTAGTGAACTTAGTCTTCCGAACTTAACATTTAATTAATTACGGAATAGTATAAGTAATAATTCGACTACCTCAGAAAAATTTGTAAAAATAGTAAACATGTTAATATTGATGTAAATAAAAACTTTTCCTTCTGGCTTTAAGCCATGGTAAATCCGTGGTAAGATCTATTTAGAATTCAAACCCAAAAGTGCACACTTTTGACCCATACCTAACCCTCAGATTAAAACGCGAAATTCGACCTGATTACTCAACCAAATGATCTGAAATCAAGGGCAAATGGAAGGCCACAATGTAAGGAACATTTACCCTCAATCAATTTGAGGTAAACCTAGCCCCAGAACGTGCTGCCGACATAGTTTGGTCAAGTCAAGGATTTCGGCGCCGTTTCTAAACACGCGGCTTGCAGCAGCAAGTACTCCCAATTTCGAAGGCTCCAGAAGCTCTATGAGCTATCAAAATGAAGCCCTACGGGTCTTCTTTCATTTGGCTGCTGTGGGGATCGCTGAAATTTCGGATCTGGAGAGATCTAGTTCGATTTGTGGAGGTGGGTCAGTAGGCCGTTGGCTTCTCTTCATCCTTCTTTGATCCATCGATTGAGGTAGGAATTCTCAACCAAATCTTGATCATGAGTATAGAAAATTGTTCCTCTCATCGAGCTCTATCCATTGGTGGCAAAAGCCCCAATTTCATTAGGTATCCGTGGAGAAATCGAGCTTTTTGTGAGGTGCTATCCAAGTGTTCTTCATCCTAGGGTTCGAGTTTTCTCTCTCCGATTTGAGGTAGGATCTAACAACCAAACTTTAATTAATTCACATGAAGTAATCAGCATGTTATTATCTTTCATTTAACTTAGAAATCCCTAAATTCTATTGAGCATGCATCATGAATTTCAAAGTTTTGTATAAACATATCTAGAACATGTTTCATATAGTTTCCTTTAAGCCAGAGCTTGATTACGGGCTCATTTTGAGTCATATAACTTGATCTTAATGTAGCATATAGTATATGGTTGGATTCATGATCGAGTTAGCTTTCTTTTGACACCAAAATCCCTAAATTTGGTTTTGTATATCGAGAGTATTTGTCAATTTAGTGGAGGTATGTCCTAAACGAGGTCTACTTGTGTTCTTCATAGAATAGGGCGTGATTCTTGTGATTTCTGATGAAATTCGTGTTTCCAAATTGTAGTTTTATGACCCTAATATGTCTAGCAAGATTCCTATGGCATGTGGTTTTAATTTCAACTCATTTGGACCCTTTTTGGACGAGTTATGTGGTTTCCGGAAGCAACAATTTGTTGCTGTTCTTGCAGGGGTCGACCCCAGTGGTCGACCCGTTTACTGGGTGCCCTTGCAGGCCCGAGGGTCGACCCCAGGGGTCGACCCATGCGGCCCAGCCCGAGGGTCGACCCCAGGGGTCGACCCATTCAGCTTCCAGAACCCTGTTTTGCAGGGGTCGACCCCAAGGGTCGACCCATACACTAGAAAACCCGTGTTCTTCGTTTTTCGAACCGAAGATGGATCCGAATCAATGGGGAATCAACCCATTTAACTTAGACCCATTGAAATCATATTTTTGAAGAACTTTTGACCTATTCATGTACCCCTCTTGATTTCAAATTTGCATTGGTTCCTACATGTAAACTTAGTGTAAAAACACACCGTTTACCATCTTCATTTCAATGCATACAAGATTAAATAGAAACTCACTTAATTAATGATTAATGGTGTAACTAAATCTCTGTTAATGCATTCTTTTTCACTCCTGTGAGTGCTTGTTCTTTACCTTGATAACTTGTTCTAGCTTGTTGGCACTTTGGCTAATACAAATGATAATGGTTAAGCATGATATCTTAACTTGGTGATTAGGATTAATATGTTGATTAGCTTGTTTGATTGCTACTGTTTTACAGTAGCGCAGCACGATTAACTCTTGTTGTGACTTGATTTCAATCTCCTTGATGATTATACTTACCTTAAAATTCTGGAAATGAATCTCTTTCCTACTTAAAGTTGTTATTGCTACTTAGCTTAAACCTTGGAATTCTGGCCATAAACTGTGGAAGTCTAGATTCGTGGGATCTTTGATCTAAAAGAAATCAATGCCTGGCAAACAAATAAGGGCTCGGTCTGGTCCTGGGGAGAGCGCCCGAACACTACGTGTACCCCCGGGGAGGTGAATGACTAGGTGTGGCATTTGGCACCAGTACTATTACATGTGTTAAATCTAGGACTGTCCACTACTCACTACTCTTTCCACTACTCTCTATATTACTTGCTACTACGTTTCACTTTCCACTCTTCACTGTTCTATACTCTACTTGTGGTTACTCTACTTGTTGATTACTTGGACGTGGAAATGAAAATACATGCGTGCTTGACATGACTTGAATTGACTTGATATGGCCAACTTCTTATTGTTATCTCCTGTAGTAAATTCTTGTCTTACCATTCTATTCATTATATTTCTTGACCTTGCAAGATCTTTGAATTTTGTTTCGTGATATCATCGTTATCTTTTTATTGTTTTATCATTTGTAGCATGACATTTTAAAATGTAATTAAACTGTTAATCACTTATACCTGTCTGTTATTTCCTACTGAGCGTCAGCTCATAGTTGTGTTTCCCCCTTTCCAGGCTTTTCAGGTGACGCGCTTACCGATGGGGAAGGGCAGGAGTGATGTCTTGAGTGTATCAGTTCTAGTGTGTTAGTAGTGTGTTATCTTTCTTCTAGTTGTGTTTTGAAGAGCATTTAGTTCAGTTATGTCATTGAGTTTTAGTGGTTGTTATTCCAGTTGTATTAAGTTGAACTTGAGGTTATTGTGTCAGTTGTGGTTTGTTAATGATCATTTAGTATTTCCATCTAGTAGCACTTGTGTATTATTTTAGATTAGTTCTCTCTCTTGCCAGCGTGTCCCTAACTGTACGTCCCGATATTTCCGCCTTGTTCGGGGCGTGACAGTTTAGTTGGTATCAGAGCCTAGGTTTCACATTCCTAGGTTTCCTAAGTTGTAGGTTTTCTTGCATTGCATTCCAATAATCGGTATATCAAAAGGTGTTGTCCGAACGTTAGGCTATGCCTATCGGGAAGGTCGCACACTTACGCGAGTGGTCTTCGGACCGATTACCTCCGCCAGGTACCGAGTTTTTGGTAGTGTCTAGGTGCATTAGATCCCTAACCTTGTAAAGTCTAGACCTGACCTGTGAGATTGGGTAGAACTTGGGTTAAGATCGTTTCTTAATCGTGTAATTATTTATCTTGATTAAACCTAAGTAATCTATTTCCCTTGTAGATGGCAGCTGATCGTGCTGAATGGAGGAACCTACAGCGTACGGTGCAAGGCCTTACTCAGGCCCTTCAACAAGTAGCTCAGGCAGGAGCGGCACCGCATGGCACCGGTGATCTATACCGGAACTTCCGCGGAATGAACCCGCCTAGATTCGCTGGTTCGACTAACCCTGACCAAGCCGAGCACTGGCTAGATGAGATGGGGAGAATATTTGAAGTTATGCAATGCACCAACCAGGAGCGTGTCCTTTTGTCCACATTTCAACTGGAACATGATGCACGTACTTGGTGGGATTCTATCAAGGCAACTCTCGGTGATCGGCAAGTTATGTGGGAAGAGTTCGAGGAATTCTTCAACAGCAAGTATTTTTCTGATAGAGTGCAAGAGAAGAAAGCGGTAGAGTTCGCGGCCCTAAAACAGCGAGGTTTGTCTGTGGCAGAGTATGAGGCTCAATTTGCACGGCTTTCTCGATATGCTACACATCTCATTTCCACCGAGAAGATGAAGACGAAGCGCTTTCTCAATGGTTTGAAGCTTCATTATATCAACCAATTGGCACCGATGGAGATTTCCACTTATTCTGAGGTGGTAAGGAAAGCGCAAGTTCTGGAGGATACTCTTGAAATGACGGAGAGAATCCGTGGGAAAGGCACCAAGAAAGAATTACCTACGGGTTCCGGGAGTGTCAAACCCGGGTATACCAAGAAGAGGCCTGTTAGTGGACCTGGTTCGTGGAGCGGGTCCGGATCGTGGAAGGGCAAGATGCCGAGGCATGAAGACAAGAAGCCTGGCCCTATTGTTCCATTCAAGGGCGTGTGCAACTATTGTGATCGTCTGGGTCACAAGATAGAGGAGTGCTGGCGCAAGCAAGGCGCCTATTTGCGATGTGGAAGCAAGGAGCACCGTATCCCCAACTGTCCTCTCATATCAGAGCAAGCTACACCGGCAAAACCTCTAGTCTTCAAGAAACCACAAGGCAAGCTTCAAGCTTTACATGCAGACGAAACTGGGATTTCTGATGATGGCGGACTCGTCGAAGGTACCCTTACTATAATCGATAAGCCCGCATTTGCTCTCTTTGATACTGGTGCAACACATTCTTTTATTTCACGGAGATTTGCTAAGTCATTAGCTGTGGAACCTGTTTTGATGAATACTCCGTTAGAGATTTCAACCCCTATTGGCACTAGATCAACAATCCAGTATTTCTATCCTTCTAGTAAGGTGATGATTGATGAACAGAACTTTCCAGCAGATTTGATCTGCATGGATATGAAGGATTGTGATGTAATCCTAGGAGCAGATTGGTTGGCCAAGTATGAGGCCAATGTTCACTGTAGTTCTAGCTCAGTGACTTTTACTGGACATTCTAGTTTATCTTTTACGGGAGTCAAGCACCATAACTCCGTACCGCTCATCTCGGCTCTTCGAGCTGATAAGCTTTTGAGGCATGGGTGTGAGGCTTTTCTAGCCTTTGTTTGTGCAACTCCTGAGCAGCAGATGGAGATCAAGGACATTCCAGTTGTCCGAGATTTTCCTGATGTCTTTCCGGAAGAATTACCAGGACTTCCGCCTGAGCGGGAAGTTATCTTTTCCATTAATCTTATTCCTGGCACAGCTCCTATTTCCAAGGCTCCTTATCGTATGTCTCCTGCGGAACTGAGGGAACTGAAGCAGCAACTGATGGAATTGCTTGAGAAGGGTTTTATTCATCCTAGTACTTCTCCGTGGGGAGCCCCTGTGTTATTCGTCAGGAAGAAAGATGGTTCGATGAGGTTGTGCATTGATTATCGGTAATTAAACCAACAGACTGTCAAGAACAAATATCCCTTGCCGAGGATTGACGAGTTATTTGACCAGATAGCGGGAGCTCAATATTTCTCTAAGATCGATCTTCGATCTGGATATCACCAGTTGCGGATTAAGGAAGAGGATATTTATAAATCAGCTTTCCGCAGCAGGTATGGTCATTTTGAGTTTGTCGTTATGCCTTTTGGTCTAACGAATGCTCCAGCAGCTTTCATGCAATTGATGAACGATGTATTTCGGCCCTATCTTGATCAGTGGGTCGTGGTATTTATTGATGACATCCTGATTTATTCTAAGAATGAGGAGGAGCATGCTGAGCATCTAAGAATGGCATTGCAACTGTTGAGAGATCATCAACTATATGCTAAGTTCAGTAAGTGTGAATTCTGGCTGCAAGAGGTGTCCTTTCTCGGACATATTATCACCAAGGAAGGTGTTTCAGTTGATCCTTCGAAGATTGAGGCAGTGAAGAATTGGGAGCAGCCTACTAGTGCAACTGAAATCAGAAGTTTCCTAGGCCTGGCAGGCTATTATCGAAGATTTATCCAGGATTTCTCTAAGATTGCGGTACCTCTTACAAGATTAACCCGCAAGGAGAATAAGTTTGATTGGTCTGATGATTATCAGCGAAGCTTTCAGACTCTGAAGGAGTGTTTGACTACTGCACCTGTTTTGGCTTTACCTTCTGGTGAAGGAGGATTTGTTGTTTATACTGATGCATCAGGTATTGGCTTAGGCTGTGTACTCATGCAGCATGGGAAGGTGATTGCCTATTCCTCTAGACAGTTGAGGAAGCACGAAGATAATTATCCTGTTCATGATTTGGAACTTGCTGCAGTCGTGTTTGCTTTGAAGATATGGAGGCATTACTTGTATGGAGAAACCTTTACAGTGTTCTCAGATCATAAGAGTTTGAAGTATTTATTTTCTCAAAAGGAACTCAACATGAGGCAGCGGAGATGGTTGGAGTACTTGAAAGACTTCGACTTCTCGATTGAGTATCATCCTGGCAAAGGTAATGTTGTGGCAGATGCTTTAAGCCGGAAGCCGGTAGCTAGACTGTCAAGTCTCATGTTACAAGAATGGAGATTGTTGGAACAATTATCTAGTCTGGATCTCAATATTGACAATGATCGGATCTTGATTGCTCAGATCCAACTTAAACCTGAATTATTGATAGAGTTCAAGTCCTTGCAAAATAATGATCCCGAGTTGGTAGAGATCAAGGGAAGCTTGAGCAGCAGACCTGACTTCATGTTGGCCGATGATGGTAGATTATTATTTAAAGGCAGAACTTATATTCCGGATGAGGCTACAATAAAGAACAAGATTCTCGAGGAAGCTCATAGATCCAGATATACCATTCATCCCGGAGGCACTAAGATGTACCGAGATTTGAAAAGGTCCTTTTGGTGGCCAAATATGAAACGAGAAGTTACAGATTTTGTGAGCAGATGTTTGGTATGTCAGCAAGTTAAGGCTGAACATTTCAGACCAGCAGGGAAATTGAAACCACTCGACATACCCCAATGGAAGTGGGAAAGCATTGGCATGGATTTCATTATGGGTCTACCTAGGACTCGTGGTGGATTTGATGCGATATGGGTGATTGTCGATCGTTTGACAAAGTCGGCTCATTTCTTACCAATTAAGTCCAAGTGGACGATTGATGTATTGGCTGCTTTGTATATAAAGGAAGTGGTGAGATTGCATGGTATCCCAGTGAATATAGTATCTGATCGAGACCCCAGATTTACTTCACATTTCTGGAAGGGACTGCAAGAGTCTTTGGGTACTCGTTTGAATTTCAGTACTGCTTTTCATCCACAGACAGATGGACAGACTGAAAGAACCAATCAGATAGTGGAAGATATGTTGCGAGCTTGCATGATTGACTTTGGTGGTACTTGGAGTGAGCATTTGACATTAATTGAATTTGCCTACAATAACAGCTATCAGTCTAGTATACAGATGGCTCCTTTTGAAGCACTATATGGTAGAAGTTGTCGTTCCCCGTTGTGTTGGGACGAGGTAGGTGAGAAACAGTGGCTTGGACCAGATCTTGTTTCAGAATCATCACTGAACATCCGTGTTATCCGAGACAGGTTACAAGTAGCCCAGTCGAGACAGAAGAGTTATGCCGACAACAGAAGGAGAGCATTGGAATTTCAGGTTGGCGAGCATGTGTTCTTAAAGGTCTCTCCGACGAGAGGGATCCGAAGATTTGGCATCCATGGCAAGCTAAATCCGAGGTACATTGGTCCATTCGAGATTCTAGATAGAGTGGGAGAGGTGGCATACAGACTGGCTTTACCACCACATTTGTCTGGCGTACATAATATTTTCCATGTGTCTATGTTTCGGAAATATGTGTACGATCCCACTCATATCACTCAGCAGATGGATTTTGAACTAAAGGAAGATCTGACCTATGAGGAAAGACCTGTCAAGATTCTAGACCGGAAGCAACAACAACTCCGGAATCGTTCGGTACCGATGGTCAAGATTCAGTGGAGTCGGCGTGGGACCGAAGAAGCTACATGGGAGTCTGAAGAGACTATGCGAAAGCTGTATCCCGATCTATTCTAGGTGAGCGATCTTTTTCTACTCTCAGTTTTATTGCAGTGAATTTGGAGGATCAAATTCCTTTAAGTAGGGGAGGGTGTAAGACCCCAAATTCTTTAGAAATTTATTTAGTAAGTTATTTGTAATTATTCAGAATTTATTTGAAGTTATTCGAATTAATGAGAATTATCCAAATTAATTAGATTAATTAATTAATTAATAGAATAAGTCATTTTTTAACTATTTTCTAAAAATCCCCAAAAATCACATCTTGTAGAACTAATTTTGTTTAGCAACTTTGTCTTCTTCATTTAAGCCTAAGAAAATCATTTATTATGCCGGAATTGGTGAACTTAGTCTTCCGAACTTAACATTTAATTAATTACGGAATAGTATAAGTAATAATTCGACTACCTCAGAAAAATTTGTAAAAATAGTAAACATGTTAATATTGATGTAAATAAAAACTTTTCCTTCTGGCTTTAAGCCATGGTAAATCCGTGGTAAGATCTATTTAGAATTCAAACCCAAAAGTGCACACTTTTGACCCATACCTAACCCTCAGATTAAAACGCGAAATTCGACCTGATTACTCAACCAAATGATCTGAAATCAAGGGCAAATGGAAGGCCACAATGTAAGGAACATTTACCCTCAATCAATTTTAGGTAAACCTAGCCCCAGAACGTGCTGCCGACATAGTTTGGTCAAGTCAAGGATTTCGGCGCCGTTTCTAAACACGCGGCTTGCAGCAGCAAATACTCCCAAATTCGAAGGCTCCAGAAGCTCTATGAGCTATCAAAATGAAGCCCTACGGGTCTTCTTTCATTTGGCTGCAGTGGGGATCGCTGAAATTTCGGATCTGGAGAGATCTAGTTCGATTTGTGGAGGTGGGTCAGTAGGCCGTTGGCTTCTCTTCATCCTTCTTTGATCCATCGATTGAGGTAGGAATTCTCAACCAAATCTTGATCATGAGTATAGCAAATTGTTCCTCTCATCGAGCTCTATCCATTGGTGGTAAAAGCCCCAATTTGCATTAGGTATCCGTGGAGAA
The DNA here is from genome assembly GCA_022559845.1 of Amorphophallus konjac. Lineage (NCBI taxonomy): Eukaryota > Viridiplantae > Streptophyta > Magnoliopsida > Alismatales > Araceae > Amorphophallus > Amorphophallus konjac. Next base: position 374,144,471 of record CM040121.1, read on the forward strand.
ATCGAGCTTTTTGTGAGGTGCTGTCCAAGTGTTCTTCATCCTAGGGTTCGAGTTTTCTCTCTCCGATTTGAGGTAGGATCTAACAACCAAACTTTAATTAATTCACATGAAGTAATCAACATGTTATTATCTTTCATTTAACTTAGAAATCCCCAAATTCTATTGAGCATGCATCATGAATTTCAAAGTTTTGTATAAACATATCTAGAACATGTTTCATATAGTTTCCTTTAAGCCAGAGCTTGATTACGGGCTCATTTTGAGTCATATAACTTGATCTTAATGTAGCATATAGTATATGGTTGGATTCATGATCGAGTTAGCTTTCTTTTGACACCAAAATCCCTAAATTTGGTTTTGTATATCGAGAGTATTTGTCAATTTAGTGGAGGTATGTCCTAAACGAGGTCTACTTGTGTTCTTCATAGAATAGGTTGTGATTCTTGTGATTTCTGATGAAATTAGTGTTTCCAAATTGTAGTTTTATGACCCTAATATGTCTAGCAAGATTCCTATGGCATGTGGTTTTAATTTCAACTCATTTGGACCCTTTTTGGATGAGTTATGTGGTTTCCGGAAGCAACAATTCGTTACTGTTCTTGCAGGGGTCGACCCCAAGGGTCGACCCGTTTACTGCGTGCCCTGGCAGGCCCGAGGGTCGACCCCAGGGGTCGACCCATGCGGCCCAGCCCGAGGGTCAACCCCAGGGGTCGACCCATTCAGCTTCCAGAACCTTGTTTTGCAGGGGTCGACCCCAAGGGTCGACCCATACACTAGAAAACCCGTGTTCTTCATTTTTCGAACCGAAGATGGATCCGAATCAATGGGGAATCAACCCATTTAACTTAGACCCATTGAAATCATATTTTTGAAGAACTTTTGACCTATTCATGTACCCCTCTTGATTTCAAATTTGCATTGGTTCCTACATGTAAACTTAGTGTAAAAACACACCGTTTACCATCTTCATTTCAAAGCATACAAGATTAAATAGAAACTCACTTAATTAATGATTAATGGTGTAACTAAATATCTGTTAATGCATTCTTTTTCACTCCTGTGAGAGCTTGTTCTTTACCTTGATAACTTGTTCTAGCTTGTTGGCACTTTGGCTAATACAAATGATAATGGTTAAGCATGATATCTTAACTTGGTGATTAGGATTAATATGTTGATTAGCTTGTTTGATTGCTGCTATTTTACAGTAGCGCAGCACGATTAACTCTTGTTGTGACTTGATTTCAATCTCCTTGATGATTATACTTACCTTGAAATTCTGGAAATGAATCTCTTTCCTACTTGAAGTTGTTATTGCTACTTAGCTTAAACCTTGGAATTCTGGCCATAAACTGTGGAAGTCTAGATTCGTGGGATCTTTGATCCAAAAGAAATCAATGCCTGGCAAACAAATAAAGGCTCGGTCTGGTCCTGGGGAGAGCGCCCGAACACTACGTGTACCCCCGGGGAGGTGAATGACTAGGTGTGGCATTTGGCACCAGTACTATTACATGTGTTAAATCTAGGACTGTCCACTACTCACTACTCTTTCCACTACTCTCTATATTACTTGCTACTACGTTTCACTTTCCACTCTTCACTGTTCTATACTCTACTTGTGGTTACTCTACTTGTTGATTACTTGGACGTGGAAATGAAAATACATGCGTGCTTGACATGACTTGAATTGACTTGATATGGCCAACTTCTTATTGTTATCTCCTGTAGTAAATTCTTGTCTTACCATTCTATTCATTATATTTCTTGACCTTGCAAGATCTTTGAATTCTGTTTCGTGATATCATCGTTATCTTTTTATTATTTTATCATTTGTAGCATGACATTTTAAAATGTAATTAAACTGTTAATCACTTATACCTGTCTGTTATTTCCTACTGAGCGTCAGCTCATAGTTGTGTTTCCCCCTTTCCAGGCTTTTCAGGTGAAGCGCTTACCGATAGAAAAGGGCAGGAGTGATGTCTTGAGTGTATCAGTTCTAGTGTGTTAGTAGTGTGTTATCTTTCTTCTAGTTGTGTTTTGAAGAGCATTTAGTTCAGTTATGTCATTGAGTTTTAGTGGTTGTTATTCCAGTTGTATTAAGTTGAACTTGAGGTTATTGTGTCAGTTGTGGTTTGTTAATGATCATTTAGTATTTCCATCTAGTAGCACTTGTGTATTATTTTAGATTAGTTCTCTCTCTTGCCAGCGTGTCCCTAACTGTACGTCTTGATATTTCCGCCTTGTTCGGGGCGTGACAGAGTGGCACTTGTTCAGGAGTGGTCTCCCGAGGGATAAGTGCTTGGTCGGGACATGGAATAGGGGGCTCCGAGTGAGCTTTCCTGATTGATTGATGCTCGGACTTCCCAACCCAAAGGCCGCCTAGGAACCGCTTGTACCGCGTGAATTTTTGGGCTTCATAATAAGTGGGCCCAGGGGCTGCCACTTTGGGGAGTTGAGCCTAGTTCGGTCCGGTTTTGACCTCGTTTGGCCTCTCCGTATGGGCGGTGAGATTTTCCCCTCTTCAGGCCCAATTAAGCTTATTAAATGCTTAATAATTTTTATTTAATTCCTGAAAAATTATAGAAAATTTTAGGGTTGCTACAAATAAAGAATCCCATTATATGGTCGAAGGACTATGAGGAGACTTTTCTAACTCTTAAGTAACACCTTAGTGCTGCCCCTATATTGGCACTACCTGTCGAAGGTGGTGGTTTTAATGTCTACACAGATACATCTGCCACTGGCCTTGGTTGTGTCCTTATGCAACACGGCAAGGTGATTTGCTATGCTTCAAGGCAATTAAAGCGTCATGAGGAGAACTACCCGGTGCGTGATGTGGATTTTGTTACTGTCATTTTTGCCTTAAAGATATGGCGGCATTACCTTTATGGGGAGAAACTCACTATATTTTCATACCATAAAATTCTGAAGTATCTCTTCACTCAAAGGGAGTTAAACATGAGGCAACGAAGATGGCAGGAATACCTCAAGGATTTTGACTTCTCTATCTAATACCATCCTGGTAAAGTAAATGTTGTAGCAGATGCACTCAGCAGGAAACCATTACCAACTCTGTCAAGTCTCAGGAAAGGTATGACCTATCTTATAGAAGACTTTGCTCATTTGAATCTGGATATCGAGACAGAAGAAGAAGGGGGTATTATTGCTAATATCCAGTCACAACCTACACTAATTGAAGATCAAGTAAAGTTACAAGAAAATGACCCGAATATTGGTAGAGATCAAAGCCAATATTGATCAACGACCATATTTTTCCGTCTCGATTGATGGAAGGTTATTATTCAAAGGTCGGATCTGTGTGTCAGATCATGCCGACACTAAAAAGATGATCTTGGAAGAAGGTCATAAATCAACATATGTTATTCACCCTGGTGCTACCAAGAGGTTCCAACATTTAAAAAGGAATTTCTGGTGCTCCAACATGAAAAGAGAGATAGCGGACTTTGTATCATGCTGCCTCACTTGTCAACAAGTTAAGGCAGAACATTTAAAGCCCACTGGAAAGCTATATACCTTTGAAATTCCCAAGTGGAAGTGGGGGAGCATAGGGATGGATTTCATCGTGGGTCTGCCAAAGATAAGAGGTGGATATGATGGTATATGGTTGATCATAGACCGATTGACTAAATCTGCACATTTTCTACCTATCAAAAATCGATGGTCTGTGGATATATTAGTAGCTTTGTATATCAAAGAGATAGTTAAGCTACACGAGGTTCCTTTTACTATTATTTCTGATCGTGACCCTCGTTTTATATCACAATTCTGGAAGGGTCTACAACATTCTTTAGGGACCCGACTCAACTTTTGCATTGCTTTTCATCCACAAACCGATGTACAAACTGAAAGAACAAATCAGGTGATAGAAGATAGGCTCAGAGCATGTGCTATTGATTTCGGTAGGAGTTGGCACGATCACTTGCCTCTAGTTGAGTTTGCCTATAACAATAGCTATGAAGTTAGTATCCAAATGGCACCATTCGAGACATTATATGGAAGGAGTTGCCGATCACCTATCTGCTGGAATGAAGTTGGTGAAAAATAATTTCTAGGCCCTGAACTTATCAGGGATACCACCAAGAAAGTAAAGCTTATCCAAGAAAGACTCTAGATAGCTCAAACCAGACAAAAGCCATATGTTGAAAATAGAAGGCGAGACTTGGAATTTCAAGTGGGAGACCATGCGTTTCTCAAGGTTTCTCCAGGTCGAGGTATTCAAAGATTCGGCATCAAAGGCAAGCTCACTCCGAGATATATTGACCCTTTTGAAATTCTTGAAAGGGTCGGCGAAGTTGCATATCGGGTAGCTCTGCCTCCACAATTATCTGGAGTCCACGATGTGTTTCGTGTTTCTATGCTTAAAAGGTAGGCCTATGACCCATTCTATGTTATAAGTCATGACGACTTGGTGATTCAAAAGGATTTGACGTATGAGCAAAAGCCACTCAAAATAATTGATCGAGAAGTATGTCAGCTTCGAAGTAAAACTATTCCCATGGTAAAGATCCAATGGACTAAATGCCTAGAGCACGAGGCGACATGGGAAACGGAAAAAGCTATGCGCAAGTGATTTTCAGAGCTATTTAATTGTAAGTTACGCTCTCCATAAATCCCATAGAATGAATTTGGGGACCAAATTCTCTTAAGTGGGGGAGGGTGTAGCAACCCTGTAATTTTTTTAAATTTTCTAGGATTTTTTGAGAATTAAATAAAATAATTAAGTATTAAAAAGGATTAAGTGGACTTAAAAATTCAAAACCAAGTAATTTAAAAACCCAATTATTAATTAGATAAATGGACCCATTTTAATTAGGCCCATAGACTCAATTCTAAGACTTTTAGGCCCAAACCCAACCCTAGAAACGTAATAGGAATAATTTCCTAAATTAAAAGGATAAATAAAGAGATAATAGGAATATTAGAGTTTGAACTTAAATAAAATTCAATTTTTTGGTGAGCCAAGAAAATGGCGGTCTATCGCAAGACCGCCACCTGCTGAAGGCGGTCCATACTAGACTGCCACTTACTACTAGAAATGGGAGGTGATAAACCCTAGAAATTTGGATTTTTATCGAACCTAAATGCCAAGGATCGATGTGATCTAGCATGGAAACCTATCTAGGACTCTTAGGGATCGATTCTACTCCAAGTTAAGACTCTAATTCGATCTGATCTTTCAGCCCTAGCCCAAACTCTATAAATAGAGCCCAGATTCGACCTGCGCAAACCCTAATTTTTGGATCATATGGTTCGAAGGTAAGACGTCGTCATATAAGGTTAAGTCTTTAGAGTATTTTGTTTCCTTTAGTATTGCTTAACTTCCCGCCAAATTTCGTGTTAGGAGAACAAGCACCTAAGGAGTTATAAGGGCTAGAATTTGCTGGTTCTATGCAGGACACGTAGGAACTCGGGTGTTCTTCCAGCTCAGAATTTGAAGTTTAGAGCCCATCCTAGAGGTAGGTTATCTCATGATTGGCCTAAACATCAAGTTAGGAACAAAAGCCCTCAATTATCTTGTGATTTCATGCACTATACGTGGAGTATTTGGCATGTTTCTATGACTGCGCAAGCATGTTTTTCACAGATTATTCTCCCTGCACTCTTAATTAAAAGATAAGAACTTTAGCATAATTCATGCATTTTTCGTGCCTCTCCATTCTTCTAAGTATGTTATCATGCCTTATCCTTCTATTCCTTATAGTTTTCACGTATTAATTACCATTAGACAGGCCTTGCACATCCATTTTACCTTCTGTCCGTTGCAGACAAAAGGCGGTCCATCAGAGACCGTGCCCTTCAGAAGGTGTTTCCCGATAGACCGCTTTCTAAATACGGTGGTGGCCTCTAGACCACTTTTTACTGGCTGTTCTGATAAACAGTAAACTGAATAACCCCTTTCTTAGCATGTAGTTCTACCGTCTTTATGTTATATTCTCATGTTTCTCCTTATCGTTATGTTACTGGTTATATTGTGGTTATGATGGTTCTATTTTCATGCCCCATCATGTTTAAGAAATTATTTTAATCTTATGCTAATTTGATGCCAAAATCATATAGTCTTGTATTAAAGATATTTTTTTTTGATGTTTTATGGAACTCGCTACATTGCAAATATGATCGCTATTTTTACACATTTCACCCTCACCTCCAGTCTTTCTTAAGTACATAGCACGTACTCCGGTACATTGATATTAGATACACACGCACTTTTTTTTTAAAACTAAAGTCATACTTGCAAGGGGCAGGGGAGGACCCGACCCCGGCCACCTTACAAGAAGATTTTATATATAAGAAGTAAAGGGAAAGAGAAGGGGTTGGGGATACATGTGACCACGAAGGTTTGGGGGGGGCATCCTACTAAGGAAGGGAGGAGCCCAATAACAACAAGTGCGCAAGGCCCAATAAGCCAACAAGAGTAATCCTAACACGAAGCCCAAAACAAGGCGTAAAGTAACGCTGGTGTAACACATGCAGAACGTGGTCACCGGTGACAGCAAAGCTTGGCCGGCGATCGGGAGCGCGCCTGGGGTGGCCATCTACCTGGAGACGTGAGCGCAGAAGTAGGCGAGGCCTCGAACGGGGGCTTGGGGGACCATGTCGGAGCAGTTGCCAAGAGCCTACCAGCGGTGGCAGACGAGAGAAGAGGGGCAATAGGGTACAGGAACGGGGCCACCAGACCCAGCATGTAGAAGGGCAGCAAGTGGAGGAGGCGCCAACCCCCTGGTAAAAGCCATGGCTAGAAGCGACGACCAGCAAAGATGGGGCAACGATCGGGAGGAGCGGTGCACCGATCGGAGCGATGATGCATTGACAGTGCATCGACCTTAGCGGAAAGGGTGCATCGACCTGAACAGGGGGCAGCATCGACCAAGGTGCGAGGGGCAGCAGGGGGCCTACACCGACAGGGGGGGTGCAACGACCAACGCACGGGGATAGGACAGCAGGTGAGGCCTCGGCAGGTAGGTGACGAAGGCAGTTGGGTGCTTGGCAGGGTAGCGCCAGAACCAACCAGAGACGGTCGTCCCCCGTCGGAGGGGGACCAAGCAAGCAGGGGGGAAGAGAGATGGAGGGAGATGGAGGTCTGACATGACCAAAGGAGAACTGAAGGGGGGAGGGCAGAGGCGAGGCAGAGGCTGGAGGGTCGAGAGGGGGCAAGACCCACCAAAGGGAGATCGAAGGGGGAGTGGGAAGGTAGGGGCAGAGGAGGCCCAAGGGATGGAGACAAAAGAGAAAGTAGGGGGGAAAGGAAGGAGGGTAGGGGGATAGACGGGGGAAGGGGAAGCCTAGTCCAAGGGGGCAGGTGACAGAGGGTAGTAGGAGGGAACAAGAGGGGTGGAAGGGGCAACAGCTATGGGGGAAGGCCGAGGGAGGGGGTCTAGGGTGGGATGAGGGGGGCAGGAGGGGGAGGCCCAGGGGAGAAGCACCGGTGGAGGCCGGCGACGGAGGAGGAGGCCAGAGGACAGGATTATGAGAGGGGAGGGGGCCAAAGGAGGGTGGGAAAGGCCAGGGGAGGAGCAAAAGGAGGGTAGGGGGTAGAAGAGAGAGCAGGAGGGCAGACGGAGGGAACGCCTGGAGTGCAGGCGACGAAGGTAGAGGGGGGGCTAGAGCAGAGGGATGGACATGGTGATGCGGGACGGATAGAGGAGACGACACTATATGAGACGGACACGACTCAACCAGTAATGACACGACTACTAGAGCGACCTCGGATCGACACTAAAAGCTCCTATAGGCTACACGTCGCTAACAGAAGTGCAAACTCACTCGTCGTCCCATGCGAGGGAAAGCGTGGATCGTGCGCGGTTAAGGAACCGGCGGAGTTCAAGGTAGTCTGACTCAACTTCTGGACTCGGATCGAGTCACGGGATGGGTCACTCTCGCACTCACAGCGGTGACATGAAAACATGGACTAGAAACCTACACTCTCGCAGTGGCATATGACCAAATACTAGCTAAGCAAATGAATGCCAAGAAGGTAAGATCATTATCTCCACGCACCCGGCGTGGCGAAGATAATCCCGGCCGATTTACAGACTCCCAGTTAAACAAGTTTACAGCAATACAATGATTTGACCCACTCCACGCAGGGACGTAATAGGTCACATGTGGGGCCCAGGAATCAGGCGAATCGGGTTGACGGGCAGCATCTTGATGTCGCCTGGTGGTGCCGAACACGCGTCTAAAGTGCTGTCCGGACGGCGCGATCTACGGGTCCATGGGACCCACGGATGGCGCTGTCCTCCCGGCCTGCTGAGGTGGGGGCCGCTGTGATGGGGACCCCTTGTGGTGCGCCTCCCTGGATGGCGGTCGGCCGAAAACTCCGGTCAGTGTCCGATCGGCTCCGATCTCCCCGTTGTGAAGTGGCTGCCCACGGATTCTGGTTTCTATTTTCTGACGCGCGCTCCGACGAGATCAGTCGCTGCGACAAATCCTGATGTCGGATCAAGGCACATGAGCTATCGTTGGAAAGCTCTCTTAAAATCCTTCAATCTAGGCCCAGAGAGAGGACCTGGATCTGCGCGGATCTAGCCTTTGTTAAATTTTGAAGTTCCTCTTGTACAGTACCTGAACTCTCAGATCAGCAGGTTAGTTGTCTGAGAACTGCCATTGACCGCGAGGTAGACGTACGATTCAGATCCTGAGCGCTTCACCAACGTTGTAGGGATTTGAACAAGGAAAACGGAAATAATTTTTGTGGAGGCTGTGATTTGTTATGATTTTAACACGGGCGGGTGGTCGGATTTGGAAACTGGCAGATAGTACTGTAGATGGATCAGAAAATGAATTTTGAAAAATATGAGATGGCCTCACGAAATTTCAAGAAAAATTGGGGACGATGGGGTTGGTGAATAGAACTCCCAGTAAAATTGGGAGATCTTGCAAAAGGAAACATATGGGTCAAAGATGGGAAACGCAGGAAAGATAGAAATCAGATCTGAAACTGGCAGAACTGAAATTGAAAGTTGGACAAAAATGGAAAATTAGAAAAAGTGAACTAAGAGGCCAACCGAATTTTATGTGGTGTGGCTGACATCCCTAGAACATCCCCTCCAAATTTGGTGCCCTGAAGATCACGGGGGAGAGCTGCAAAATTCGGACAAGCTGCTGTTGCACTGCGCGGACAAAATACCGGTGAGAACCGTGGCAGTGCGAGGGCGGCACGATGGCGGAGGCGGCGATCACCGGAATGATAAGGGAGGCGTCACACCTCAGAATGGCAACTGTCACAGCTGCAAGGGGGAGAGGGAGGAGAGAGGAAGGGGGCGGCCAAGGCCTTGCTCCAACAATTTCTTTGATTCAAATGGCATTAATTCTCTAAATGGGAAAATACAAGGTTTTATAGGTCACATATCTAATCCATTATCCACCATTGGATCTAGGGATGGGGAATGGATGGCTTGGATTAGATGTGACCAACATACAAAAATTAAATAAATATACAAGGGGGGGCGGCCTATTGACCATGGGGGGGACATGGTAGAATGGTAGGTAGCCTACCTTGGACTTTGAAGTCCAATTGTCTCCCCTGTGTCTTTTACCATTCAACCTTCTAGATGCCTCCATTTGACATGTTGATTGACCCCACATGGGGCCCTAGGCTGAGGTGGATCAATGGGGGGGGGGGTCTGGGGGGCCCGTGGGACCCGGGGGTCCCATTTTACAAATAAACCCCTCTTACAATCAAAATTACAAACCGAATAAAATGAAACAAACACACATTACACACAAATAAAGTCTAAACAAATATGATAAATGTCGAGACTCAAGGGGGAGTCTCCAGGCTGTCTCCGAGCCAGATGGACGCTGAAGTGGCTCGAGTCGTGCTCCGCGTGCAGTACCGGTGGCTCGGCGTAACTACTCGGGTGTCCGCACCAATTCTCCCCGGGTGGGAGAAACTCGACCCTGTCGAGTAAGGGTCTGCATCGCTCCGGTATCGCTCCAGAAGGTCCGGATCAATCCTGCTGCAACTCTCCATGCGTGATCCATGTGTGCTCGGTAGCGGGCCGTCCTCTCCATCGCACTAGGTAGCGCGGGTAGGATCCTCTCCTGGTAACTATCCCTTGCTCATCCAGTATATGATCTATATGCTCACGCTGCCGTGACAAAGGGGCTGGAGGTGGACACTCAGATGTGGGATCACTCTCAAGGGGAGGAGATGGCTCGAAAGGCTCATTAGGGATCACCGCTGGGTCCCTATATGCAACTAGACCCGAAATATTAAAAGTAGAGCTTATACCGTATTCCTCGAGCAGGTCCACAACATACGCATTGGATCCAACGCATTTCAACACTCTAAATGGACCGGCTCCGCGAGCTTGCAACTTCTTAACGGTTCCAGAGGGAAACCGTTCAGGTCTTACTCTGATCATGACATATTCGCCCTCTTGGAACTCTCGGTGGTGTCGATGGGAGTCGGCTAGCTCCTTATACCATGCATTGCTGACCTCAATGTGACGACGAACGTCGTCATGCAGATACCTAACATGCCTAACAAAAAGAAAAACACATAGATGCACACACAACCCTACACAAACCTAATGTTAGTTAAACCCAATCATATGCAAGGTGATCCAGAACATCCGAATGTGTGCCATGCATGCATTTGACATAACCGGAGGTTAATGTCATGGTGGACTCCTAGACATCCTACGATGCACCAATCATGGGCATTGGGTTTGGATGTGGGATGTCCGGGAGGTTTGGGTGGTTTAGGTGGACCGGGGGAACCAAAGTCTTCATTACCCCCAAATGACAGTTCAGACCTATTGCCATGTGAAGGTTGCCAGGCCTGAGTAGGAGGAGTGTGATAGTGGACTTCCTTAAAGACGTGGAATGGAGGTTGTGGGCCAAGGGGCCCACGAAGAAAGGGATCGAAGGGATCAAAGAATGTGTGATCCCTCGATATGGATTCCCTCATCTCAAGATCCCATGTGTGGAAGTCCAGAAGGTGTTGTTGATCTCCTTCATTCATGAAGGGAGATGAGATGGTGGGGGTATGATGGTGGACTCTCTCAAAAAGGTGGAGTAAATATGGTGGGTCACGGGGTCCACAAGAGAATGGGTCGAAGGGATTAAAGAAGGTATGACCCCTCGGACTAGGCTTCCACAAATCACTGTCCCACATTTGGAAATCTTGGAGGTGTAAATGATCACATTCATTCATTGTGAGAGGTGGGACGGTAGTCATAGGTAGAAAGTAAGATTCCTCCCTTGGGCAAATGGGAATGAAGTCGGGCTCGGCCGGCATAGGGAGGAGTAGAAGAACCTCCGTGGTAACATGACCCACGGTGTACACGGAGGTGATGGACCCTAAAGCGGGATGAGTGAAACTACAACCTGTGGGTCGGTCGAAGCCTGGAGCCAACAAGTGCGTAAATGTCAATTGCCGGTCTAACCCTTTAAGAAGGTCATCCAATGTATCCACATAGTGATTAGACCGGAAAGTGGTGTGAAACGAATTGATTGGCACTAGAGGTAGGATAGGGTCCATAGATGGGAGGGGAGATGGGGCCAGGCCACTCTTAAGCCAGCTAAGGAGGGGCTCGGCTATAAGTAGCTTTCCCATTAGAAACATGGGTAGCTGTGGCTGAGGTGGCTCCGAATAAAGATCGGAGAGTGAGGGTTCTCCAACCCTTTTGTCCCCGAGGGCTAGAGAGGTCTGAGTGGGACACTGCCCGGCAAAGTGGCCAATCCCCTGGCAGCGATAACACTGCTGTCGTGATCCACTACGCTCCTTGATAAGTGTGTCCTTACCCTTATCCTCCTGACGGACAGGGGGTGCAGGCAATGGGGATCTCGTGGGTGGGGGAAGAGGATCCACTATGATGGGGAGAGGACCTTGGGATGGCACCTTAGATGGCAACGGGTTGGGGCTACCGGTTGCTACCTCCTTAGGATCGTGCTTGCTTCCATCCTGTCTAGGAGGTAGGCAAGGGGAAATCAGGGACTCGATATCAGCACACCTCCTATCCACTCTTTCCAAAATGATTTGGAAGAGTTCGGCAATGGTGGGATTTGGAGTAGGAGCGATGTAATAGACTCTCCCATATGAACTCGGCTTAGTCTTGGACCTAGGCTCTTCTTCATGCACGGCGCTTTGCCTTTGATTATGGCCCACTTGGGTGGAGGTGATTGGGTGGGGTCGGTTGGAGGTGACCGGGCCAGATAGGTAGACCTTCCTAAGCTCGCCCTTCATCTCATACCACGACTCAATGGGCCTTTGCCTCCTAACCTCCCTCATGCGCTAAATGCTCTCCCATTTTCAAGTGACTTTGTGGACAAGCCTCTCTCAGGCAAAACTGACTTGCATGGCATTGGACATGATGTAACATTCAAAATATTTGTCCATGGCGGCCTCCCACTTGAGGTAGTCGCCCGGGTCATTAGAGCCATAAAAATCTGAGGCTTCGGGCCTACGGAAGGGGAGAGGATGGTTGCCAAGCCCATGGGTAGACCAACGGCCATATTACCCGGGTGACTGGGACTCCATGGGAAACTGGGGAACTACATGTTAGACATGCCGACACTTGGACAATACCGACTGACTCTTATAGGACTACACACGAACTAGAAGACACCGACTAATGCAAAACACTCACTAATGCAACAATGATGCACTTAGACCTAACCCAATATCCGGTACGTGGCGGAGTTAATCGATCCGAAGATCACTCCCGCAAGTGTGCGGCCTTCCCGATAGGCATAGCCTAACGTTCGGACAACACCTTTTAAGATACCAGATTATCGGGATGAAATGCAATCTTAAAACACTTTTTTTTTGTTTTGAAAATAATGATGATCTTAGACTTGACTTAGACTATGCAAGACTTATGCAATGACTACCCTAGACTCGACTCGCTCTGATACCAAACTGATGCGGGACGGACTGAGGAGACGACACTATATGAGACGGACACGACTCGACCAGCAATGACACGACTACTAGAGCGACCTCGGCTCGACACTAAGAGCTCCTATAGGCTACACGTCGCTAACAGAAGTGCAAACTCACTCGTCGTCCCATGCGAGGGAAAGCGTGGATCATGCACGGTTAAGGAACCGGCGGAGTTCAAGGTAGTCTGACTCAACTTCCGGACTCGGATCGAGTCGCGGGACGGGTCACTCTCGCACTCACAGCGGTGATATGAACACACGGGCTAGAAACCTACACTCTCGCAGCGGCATATGACCAAATACTAGCTAAGCAAATGAATGCCAAGAAGGTAAGATCGTTACCTCCACGCACCCGACGTGGCGAAGACAATCCCGGCCGATTTACGGACTCCCGGTTAAACAAGTTTACAACAGTACAAAGATTTGACCCACTCCACGCAGGGAGGTAATAGGTCACATGTGGGGCCCGGGAATCATGCGAATCGGGTTGACGGGCAGCATCTTGATGTCGCCCGGTGGTGCGGAACACGCGTCTAAAGTGTTGTCCGGATGGCGCGATCTACGGGTCTGTGGGACCCACGGATGGCGCTATCCTCCCGGCCTGCTGAGGTAGGGCCCGCTGTGATGGGGACCCATTGTGGCACGCCTCCCTGGATGGCGGTCGGCCAGAAACTCCGGTCGGTGGCCGATCGGCTCCGATCTCCACGTTGTGAAGTGGCTGCCCACGGATTCTGGTTTCTATTTTCTGACGAGCGCTCCGGCGAGATCGGCCGCTGCGACCAATCCCGATGTCGGATCGAGACACAGGAGCTATCGTTGGAAAGCTCTCTTGAAATCCTTCAATCTAGGCCCAGAGAGAGGACCTGGATCTGCGCGGATCTAGCCTTTGTTAAAATTTGAAGTTCCTGTTGTACATTACCTGAACTCTCAGATCAGCAGGTGAGTTGTCTAAGAACTGCCATTGACCGGGAGGTAGACGTCCGATTCAGATCCTGAGCTCTTCACCAACATCATAGGGATTTGAACAAGGTAAACGGAAATAATTTATTTGGAAGGATTTGTGGAGGCTATGATTTGTTATGATTTTAACAAGGGCGGGTGGTCGGATCTGGAAACTGGCAGACAGTACTGTAGATGGATCAGAAAATGAATTTTGAAAAATATGAGATGGCCTCAAGAAATTTCAAGAAAAATTGGGGACGATGGGGTTGGTGGATAGAACTCCCAGTAAAATTGGGAGCTCTTGTAAAACTCAAAATATGGGTCGAAGATGGGAAACACAGGAAAGATGAAAATCAGATCTGAAACTGGCTTGAAAGTTGGACGAAAATGGAAAATTAGAAAAAGTGAACTAGGCGGCCAACCGAATTTTAAGTGGTGTGGTTGACATCCTTAGAACATCCCCTCCAAATTTGGTGCCCTGAAGATCACGGGGGAGAGCTGCAAAATTCAGACAAGCTGCTGCTGCATTGCGCGGACAGAATACCGATGAGAACCGTGGCGGTGCAAGGGCGGCACGATGGCGGAGGCGGCGATCACCGGAATGATAAGGGAGGCGTGACACCTCATAATGGCAACCGTCACAGCTGCAAGGGGGAGAGGGAGGAGAGAGGAAGGGGGCGGCCAAGGCCTTGCTCCAACAATTTCTTTGATTCAAATGGCATTAATTCTCTAAAATGGGAAAATACAAGGTTTTATAGGTCACATATCTAATCCATTATCCACCGTTGGATCTAGGGATGGGAAATGGATGGCTTGGATTAGATGTGACCAACACACAAAAATTAAATAAATATACAAGGGGGGGCCTATTGACCATGGGGGGACATGGTAGAATGGTAGGTAGCCTACCTTGGACTTTGAAGTCCAATTGTCTCCCATGTGTCTTTTACCATTCAACCTTCTAGATGCCTCCATTTGACATGTTGACTGACCCCACATGGGGCCCTAGGCTGAGGTGGATCAATGGGAGGGGGTCTGGGGGGCCCGTGGGACCCGGGGGTCCCATTTTGTAAATAAACCCCTCTTATAATCAAAATTACAAACTGAATAAAATGAAACAAACACACATTACACACAAATAAAGTCTAAACAATTATGATAAATGTCGAGACTCAAGGGGGAGTCTCCAGGCTGTCTCCGAGCCAGATGGACGCTGAAGTGGCTCGAGTCGTGCTCCGCGTGCGGTACCGGTGGCTCGGCGTAACTGCTCGGGTGTCCGCACCACATGGGGGGGCTGGGGAGGAGAAGAACGAAGCAGAAGGAGGAGGGGTAGAGGCACAGAAGGATGCCTGAGCCAGGGAAGAGGTGGAACACCGCCGAGGGTAGGGTGGGCACTTGAAGAGGAGAGGGAAAGGTCGAAGAATAAGCGGGGTAACATACCCACTGCCATCCCATCGCATGTAGTGGGAGGGATAGGATGGACGTGGCAAGGAGAGGGAAGAAGCATAAGACCGAAAGGGGCGATAGACGGTCCAGAAGGAGGTAACCCGATGGCGTAAGGGAGAAGCCAACAGCGTGTCGAGCTCCTAGCGCGGGGGAGGGGCCCAAGGATGCAGCGCCGGTGCCGGAGGGGGCAATAGCGGGGGGCACCAACTGTAGCAGGGCCGGGAGCACCATGAAATAATGTATCGTTTCTTGGCAGCGTCCCATCGAGGTTGGGGTACGTGGAGCTCTAAGGAGCATCAAGAGAGGATGAGGTAGCAACATGGGTCAACGAAGGGGAGCAGTCAATGCCTTGGGAAGCCAGATCAGAGACTCCCGCCATCGGTTGCGTGCTCGAGCGAACAAGAACGTGTCAACGGGGGGAAGAAGATGGCACCGCAGCGGGTAGCACCGCGTCACCGGAGGGATACAGGGAGGAAGGTGAGCGGCCTGGGAGAGGCCCGGGAGGGGTAGGAAGAGCCTCGGCACCAGGCGCGATGGTTGGAGAAGAAATCGCGGGCATGGACGAGGCGCCATGGCGAAGAAGGATAGGAAGATGGATGGAATCAACGGGGAAGGCCCACCTGGAGGGCCAGGGCGGGGCAAAGGTGCTCTAGCAGGGCACAACGATGAGGTTGGGGGAGGGAGGAGCCCAGCAGCAGTGCCGGCGGCGGTAGGAGCCGCAGGGAGAAGTCCCACTGTTGACACCCGTTTTATGACCAATAAGTTGGGTCATTTCCTTGCTCATCTTTATGATGCTCCGAGTTGTTCACCCTTACTGGGCCTTCTTGGTCAGTTTTGAGGTCTATTTCTTGGGTCACCTCTCCTTGGTTGGGTCTCCCTCCTCATTCTTTATCCGCTGGATGAAGCTTAGCAATCTTTCATGTTATTTACCACCCCATTGTCTCTGGCGGCCTACCCCTGGTGCGTTTGCTGACATGTAGCGCTCCTGTCTTCGACCGCTGGATGACGCCAGAGTCCAAAAGCCAACAGCCTTTCTCAAGCTTTATCTTATCCTATCAGTTGTGCTTTAGCGGTCTATCGTGGGACCGTCATATGCTTCTGGCGCGTGAACCATCGACTGCCACCTTCTTGCAGAGTCCTTATTACGAAAACTTTACCCGTTAAGCCTTATCTATTGTTGGATAACGTAGGGTGGCGGTCTATTCTTGGGCCATCAAAATGTCTCTGGCGGTTTATCGTAAGGTCGTCAATTCATGCAGAGAGTTCTAGCAGGACTGCTGATGCGCTCGACAGTCGTCGTTTAAAAATGCCGTGCCACACAAATTTCAAAATTTATAACCGCACTCACTCACTCGAATGATTTTGAAAATACGAGTACTGTGGTGAATACGGGTCGATCCCACGGGGAGAGAATATTTGATTTTAGCTCAAGTTGGAAATACCCTTATGCTTGAAAACATAAATTTTGTTCATGTAGTGCGATTATCACTAAGTGGAATGAAATTACAACTTTAAATATCAAGAGAAAAGTAAAGGAAAGGAATAATTAGCCAATTGAAGAACACCGTCGTTTCCTTGCCGAGCCTTTGATGAAGACCGCTCTGCCTTGGAAGTCGACGCCGTGAGATGATTCGAAGATGACTTACCGCTTTGGGTGTGATTGAAGAACTTATGAAGAAATGTAAATAGAAACAAATATAACTTGAAAATACATCAGAATTTTGTTGAAAACATGGGGTTGGAAGGAAAAGAATAACGTGAAATCTAGATGGACTTAGAAGAAATGGAAAACATGAAAGTTGTAGAGAATGAAAAGATGAAGAACTTTGATGAAGAATGTAGACACAGAAAATAAGAGGAAGATAGTGAAAATGAGAAAAACTAAAGAACTATAAATTCGGATGAATAGTAAAATGGTAGAAAATAGCACAGTAAATAATTAATTATAACTCTAAAACTAAGCAGAATTAGACAAAGTGGTAGAAGAATAAAATTTAGTTCTACAAGAGAGGAACAACATTGATGAAGAACTCAGATTGAAAAGAGGTCTAGAAAGGCTTCAAAACATAAGAATACTAGAAGGTCTCACCACGGATGAACAGTAAACATACAAAATAGCACTTAAGAAAATGGACAAGAACTCTATGAATTAGGAAGAATTTGATAAAATGCTAAACAGAGAAGTTGAAGAAAACCTACAAAGGAACAACTTTTATGAAGAACTCAAATTTAAATGAAGATCATAACAATGAGAAATAAGACTAAGAAAAGACTGAATTCCAAAATGAAACTTGTATTGAAATAACTTCAACTTACAACTTTGACTTCAAAAGCTTGTAAAACACAACTCCAACAATCAACAACTTCAGAAATACAAAGAACAAACTTACATTACAAATGACTCATAGTTAGCTCTATCTCTAACTCAACCCTTCAACAACTAACTACTTGTTCCATTACAAATGAAGCCCTTATATAGGGTAACAAACTCTTCTTGCCCATGTAAAACAACTCAAGTGCACCTAATTTTGACCTAAATGTGGGCTGGCATGTGCTGCATACATTTTTTCAATTTTTCTGGAATTGTTTCAGATTTTTCTGTCATTTTTTTGGCCTTCTTTTCCTTCTCTTTCTCTCGTTCTCTCTCATTTTCTCTCTGCCGGCGCGTTGCGCCGACCGGCCGACTGGGTTAGGCGGCCTGCCCGTGGGCCCGTCGTGCTCCCGCCTACCATCCCGCCGCCACGCGTCGCACGCGGGCGCGTGCGCCCGCGTGTCGCACGCCTTCGCCGCGTCCGCCGCGCCGGCCACGACCCCCTTCGCGTTCGCCACGAGCCCCGCCCGCCCCCTTCGCCGACCTCGTCGCCCGTGCCATTCGCGCGGGCGGCGAAGGCGGGAAGGGGGGGGGCGGTGTTTAAACTTTTTTTATTTATTTTATTATATATATAATATATATATAAATATATATCTATATATATATATATCTAGTATAGATATCATTAGAAAATTCTAAAAAATATCAAATAATTTTATTTTTTTATTTTTTTTTCTTTTCTTTTTGAACAACTTCTTGGGCTTCTGGCCCATTTTCATATATAACTTTATTTTCTTTATTTTCTTTTTCTTGGAGCTTTCCTCGTATTGTGTGCCTACATAAATACACAAAAATCGTTATTAAAATTGGTTAATTTCAAAAAATTAAACATTTGATTCAAACTCAACAATAAGTGTGAGAAGTGTATATTTATGGTTATTTAAGCTCATAAAAATGTGTATAATCATGAATTAAGATGTAAAAATACACACTTATCACACCCCCCAACTTACTCATTGCTAGTCCCTTAGCAATGCAAATAATCTCAAAATGTAAGGACTAACAAGAGTTTACAAAGTTCATGCCTCATTTCTAGATCATCGTTCATAGAATTGACTAAAGATTAGGAATCTGGAATTATTATCACATACTAGCCTTATGTAGGAAATTCAGGTACATGATCAGGAATTCTAATCAAAATTCAGTAGCACTTGTGCATGTGTAATACTAAATTCACAGTATAGATAATTGCGTCCTCCAATTGCTATTCCGAACAAATGTCTTTCAATTCTGCAATTCTTAATTAGAGCGTTCAGCATACTAGCTTTTGTATGCCTTATTACTTTGTCCCTTTTTGGGATCTTTTGTATCTTTTCTTTTTCTATACACACATGATGCTGCACTACCCTTCACTATTTTACACAAACCTCAACACGTCTTAGGTGAAGTCGGCCCGGTTACACAGATCAAAGTTTCCTTTTCCTTTTGACGCGAACCTCAACACGTCTTAGGTGAAGTAGGCCCGGTTACTCAGAATCGGAGCATTTTTCATGGTGTTTTTCTCATACTTTTGTCTCTTGTGCATTTGCACTTTTAAATAGCAAGGCAGAAAGCTTATAAATAAAAGATCTCTTCCTTAAGAAGTGCTGAATATGAGACAGTATACCCAAAATAGCAGAAGGCTTGTCCTACTTGTTCCATTAGCGTGCAACATGATGATATTTTTCTAAAGTGTACATGAACTTTAAAGAGATTCTTAAACCAGTTTTCCATAGCTAGATTAGATAAATGTTCCATCATCCTTCTCCCTAATCTTTTCCATTCCAGAATCACTTTTCATGAGACATGAATCAAGGAATTTTGACTGAGGGAAAACTGTTGGTTAACATGACAATACAAGAGAGCAAAAAAAAAAAATTTATTTCCCCCCCCCAACTTAAATGACATTGTCCTCAATGGAATAAGCAGTAGATAGAGCAGAGAACAAGTAAAGAGATAATATAGTTGGGATGGAAGGATACAACCTGATGGGTCGGGCGAAGTGATGAAGGCTCCTTCTCCGCATGGCCGATCAACTGAAATACACACTCAAGCAAAACTACAAATCATAAAACCGTGGATTTCCTCCCAGAAGCCATTGCGTAGCACAGAAGGAAGGGAACTTACCGTGTCCATGAGTTGCAAAAGGAATCGACTACAGATTTCAACGTGGGTTACAGATCCGGATTTCCCGCATAAATGTCCCCTTATTTCATGTGTATGTGAAAAGCAGTCACAACGGGAGAATGAACACATGGAAACTTTGGGCCAAAAAGGCAATAAAGCATGCCTCCAACTCGGTCACTCCACATGGTAGAGTGGGCGCGAGAGTAAAAGGAGGAGGACTTGTTGCCACGGTTGTTGCTAAAGGTGACGAGGACAGATGCCGATCACCGTCTCTCCAATCCTATAAATACCCCCCTTTCCTCTCATCTTAGGCACATCGAAGGCTTAAGAGTAGAGTTGAGGAGTAAAAGGTTGGAAAGGGAAGTAGTGAGTGTTGTTCAATTTTCAGAATGGAGGGTGAATCGAGCTTCAGAGCAGAAGGTGAGTCCTCTCGCTCCTCGAAGAGGAGCAGATCGGGCAGCAGTGCCAGGAGATTCTTAGAAGTCGAAGGACAACCGAGGGAGAGGACCCTATCACAACTTGTAAGTGGCTCCTTGCATTCCTTACTTCATACTTTCGTCTCCATTCTTTTCTGTTGCAAAGCTCCCATTTCTCACTTCATGTGTATGTGCAGACCGTGATGAGATCACACATATCGTGGGAGCTGGTAGTGGCGGCCTATCGAGGTCTCCCGGCCTTCCAGAAGGTAAGGTTAGACGTGATGGGGTTCGGGGCCTTTCTGAGAATCGAGCCGATCAAGCTCGACCTAGCCTTGATTCAAGCATTACGTGAAAGATGGGATCCAGCAAGTCGGGCATTTCTGATGCCGTGGGGGCACATGGTGCCCAGCCTAGAACACATGGTCCGAATTACAGGCCTCAAAGTAGATGGGGAAGCAGTGACTGGCGTTACTTACGCGGACTACCGAGAAGGTGCCCACAAGCTATTGGGGATGGAATTAGACGGCAGGAAGAACAGGTCAGTAGCCAAGGCATCGATCATGGAGGCATTAGGGCTTACTGACACGCGTCCTCGTGATGATGAATCCCTTGAAGAATTTATGGAAAGGGCAGAAAGAGGTGTCCGTGCGGTATATTGTGTGGACACCAGCAATTGGGAGAGGACTAACATGGATCTTAGGAGGTTCCTCCTCTTTCTTTTGGGCAAGTTGCTATTGGGCTCCAAGGGTGACAGTATCCACTGTCGCTTCTTAGAGCTGCTTGTAGACCTGGAGAGAGTAGAACAATACGCCTGGGGTGCTGTCATATTGGCTCATCTGTTTACAGGTTTGTCACAAATGGCAGACCGAGAGATGACACTCAGTGGGTTTACGCCCTTCATCCAGGTAAAGAATGTTTTCGTTGTTTTGTTTTATGCCCTTTTTTCTTGAATTTGTTGATATTAATGACACATGATGGTGTAGCTATGGGGCTACTATTACCTTCCAATGGGGAGAGCTCGTCACTGCCGGCCACTGATGGTCCCGCTTGCTAGACGGTGGCAACCCATCATGAGTACAACACCTCTATCCTATCAATTGATGGTGTTAAGGCGGGAGTTGCAAGAGTTCCCTGCAGCAATGGTATGATACTTTTTCTCCCCTTTTTTTTTGGTTTGTTTTGTTTTATCATCATTTTGTAACTAACCAAGAAGATGCGTACAACCCATCAAAGGTGAATTGGAGGACTTTCTCGAACATGGTCGATGTTGACCAACCGTGGGTTACTGGAAGCCGCGACCGATTCGGACGGGACCTCTGTCTCCATTGCTTGAATGAAATCGAGCCCCTCTGACTGAGATTAACTATGAGGACCCTAGGGCTGGCCCAGGAATGGGTGGATATGACCATATCTCCTAGCGTCAGAAAGCAGACGCGGGGACCGGCAACCTGTGTCGATTGGAGGGTGCGCTTCCCCGAACAATATGAAGACTGGCAAAGGGGTGGCACGCTCGTGGAATCTCAAGCACAAGACAGCGAGAATTACCTACGCCTCTATAGGGCAATGTATGCAGAGAGGCTCCAGCCTGGAGGGCTTATAGAGGTTAAGAAACCATGTTTTTGTCTTTTTCATTTCTTTCATTGGTTTGTTTTTGATTTTTTTGTTTGTGTGAACTCATAAGTCATAACCGGTAGGATGCCCGTGATACTATAATAATGAACTTACGAGCTCGTCTGGCGGACACTGAGCAAGAGTTGAGTGACACCCGAGCGGCTCTCGGTTCATCAGTAAGTGTTTTGTATTCACCCCAGGTATGATTTGAGATTCACGACACTATCCACTTAATGTCATCTCATATGTGTTACAGCGTGCCCAGCTCTATGCAGTTTCATCTGCGATGGGGGCAGATGGTGTTTCTTCGAGCCTATGGATTCCTACTGCAGAGTTAGATCTACTCCATGAGCAGCTTGCCCATGCCACGCAACGAGCTGCGGAGGCAGAAGGGATGCTTTCTGCACAGGTGAGGGTTTCACTATTTAAAATCCCTTGTGCAAGCATTGCTATTTGCCTGAGATTAAATGTATGGCAGGAGAAGGAAACACAGGAGGCGCTCGCGCTTACCACCCAGCAGGAAGCGAGAATAACTGAGCTGGAGAAGGAACTACAGCGTCGTCCTGATGAGGACTCTTCTAGGGACGCTGTGGAGCTGAGGATTACCCTTCAGCTGGAAAGAGAAGACAGAGAGAGAGAACGGGCTGAAAGAGAAAGGGATAGAGACAGAGAGAAAGCTAAGAGATTGGCCAAGAAAGAAGAGAAGAGGGCCCTGGAGGCCCAAGTTTTTGAATTGAGGACCAGTCTCGGCCTTGCCGATCAATAGCTGAAGGATGGCGAGGAGCGCTATCGAAGAGCACGAGAGCGTGGCTTTCGTGTCAGTAGCTTCTTTGCTGCCCCCACTGATCGGCGTTGAGGAACACCCTCTAGAACCTGATGTAATCTCTTTGTTTGTTTGTTCCTGTTGTTGAGAGTTTGAATAAAATGCTTTTTGCTTGGTTCTCTGTTGTCCTGGTCTCTCGAATCCCTAAACACATCTAGCTTCCCAAAACAATTGATTACCACACAGAATTCACTTAGGTTGTCTCCTAAGAAGCCATTTATTTGCACACCAAACTATGAAGATGTTGGGCTGCCTCCCAAAAAGTGCTAAATTTAACGTCTTCAGCCAGACGCAATGTAGCCCATTAACCAACGCGTGGCATTCAGAATGAGCCACCATGTGATCTTGTCTTCCTTCAAATTCCAGCCCTTATGCCATTGGAAGACAAGAGTAGACATGTACGGACTGGGGCTAGAAAGAGGCAAGACTCGCACATTATGGATTTTAGCGTTAACCCTGTATGTGAGCCAATTTTCAACTGTAGGGATCCAGAAATGATTAATGTCTAATTTGTCAAGATCGAGGTAGAACCCTTGCACCATATCAATCCCTTGATCCCCTTTGCCTGTATCGTCCTTCCTGACTAACCCTTTAGGAATGACTTCCTCCATGGATACTTGTTTAGGGCCTGGTAGCTTAGGAATAGGATTGTCATCCTTAGCCACGTTTCTTTCAGTAACATCCTCATGAACTTTAAGAGCATTGATCAATTTATCTTCCTGAGAGGAAGGTAAATTGCAGATGAATGTGGTTGGCACATCCTTCTCAGGTCCGAGAATCTCAAATTGGAGAGGCTCAACTGAAAGGGGAAAAGTAGAAGGAAGCACTAACTCATCCACAGATTCAGATGTCATTGGATAGGCCTCAGGGGTTAGATCAAATTTAAAATTTTCTAATGAAACCCCGTCGTCATACCCCTCACTCATCTGAGGATTGTTAATCAAATTGTCCAACAATGGGGTGGATGGAGGAAATGTAAATGATTCTAGCCCGGCCCTTTCATCAGAGGTCATATCAAATGTGAAGTTCTCGAAGACGGGCCACTCATCACACTCCGTACTCAACTGAGAATTATCACTCAAATTTTTCAGAAATGGGGTCGGTAGATGAAACGTAAACTTTTCTAATAAGGCCCCATCATCATGTTCTTCCAGAGAAGGAGGATATTCAGAATTTTGTTCCATTAAATCAACAATTTTATTACTTACAACGTAATCCTCCTCTTGATTCATTTCCTTAATTGAGTTGTTTGGGCCATTATCCTTTACCGTAGTATTCTCAATCTCAAAACCTTTAGAGAATGGGGTGATATGATCATCATTATGAGCATCATTATCCATCAATTCACCCCCTACTTCCTTTCCTTCCTTTATCATGGTATTACGTGCACACACCCCCTCACTCTCAATAGTGATATCTTGAGCCAAAATGACAGGCATAAGACTGTCATCGTCATCATCGTTCACATATTGAGGTGGTTGGTGTAAGGTTGAAGGAGAGGGTTGATAGGTAGACTGAGAGTACACGCTTTGAGGGTCAAAGCAGTGGCCCGATGAATCACTCCTTGTATCCATGTTGAATCCAAAATTTGGGTGAGATTAGTTGAGCGGAGGTTGAGTACACATGGTCCGCTCATGGGTTGCTTGAGGTGAAAATTCAGACATATGGGCTTGAAATAGTGGATCCATCCAAGGCAAATTTGTGTGATTACTCCAGCCAAGATTGTAATCTGAAAATGTAGCAGGCTTGGGCTGAGAGAATCCTAGGGCATTTTGGACCTGTGCTTGGATGACTGGAGAGAGTCGGGCTATAGTAGGACACTGACTCACATGGTGAGTGAGACTGGCACAGAATTCACAGAATTCCATGCCAGTGTGGGTTGGGTTTTCCGCCTGTTTGACATGTCCTACGAGTTTTTGATGAGATGAGATGGAGGCACGATTTATCGAATTTTCACTCAAAATCTCAAATAGATCATACGCCTCATCTTCACTTTTGCTCAAAAATGCCCCTCCACAATATATATCCACCATTTGCCTATCATAATCGGATAACCCCTCATAAAATGCAAATATAATTTACCATTTGGGCAACCCATGATGTGGACATTGACCTATTAAATCCTTTAGTCTGGCCCATGATTCATGAATTTGCTCTCTCGGACGTTGAGTAAATCCTGTAATCGCCCTTCTCATCATGTTGGTTCGGCCTATGGGGTAAATTTTTTTCAAAAATTCTAACTGCATAGCATCCCAAGTCCTGATAGTTTTTCCAAAACTCCTTAACCAACATTTTGCTTTATCTTTCAATGAGATTGGAAATAAGATCAACTTAAGGGCATCATCATTAAAATTCTGAATTTTGATTAGGGAGCAAATTTCTAGAAAATCATCTAGATGCCTATAAGGATTTTCATTGAGATTCCCATAAAAAGATGGGAGCATCTGGATGAGACTTGGACGAATCTCATATTGATCGACGAGAATGTCATGGAGTTGAATACTGGTCGAGGGCTTGTAAGTAGAAGGATAAAAGTGCTCCTGCATAGGCGTGGATTTGTGATTTTATTTTTTTAATTTTTTTTTATGCAACCACAAACAAGTTAACACAAATTATCTAATGATCTAGATGCGACTTAGACCTACTAATAGGGTTTCACAAAGTGATTAAAGTGAAACGTAAGTTTACCCTCAATATGACCACCAGCCAGGTAAGGGGTGGGGAAGTGGGAGGTTCCCCCTACTTTCGTAGGGACCTTATTATGCCAAACCACTAACCCGCTTAAGGCGTTTGCCGTCCGACCGTCTTGCCTTAGGCACCGGTTTTCATATGAGAGTAAACCCAAATAACACAAGAACCACAGTGTGATCCTAGGGCCAACGTTTACTGACTTTTATTTATGACGTAGGTCATGTAAAGATGCAAGGGAAATGTGGCTTGTAGACTAAGGAAGGGTGATGAAATCCCCACCTTATGTTTATTAAAGGTAGTGCCCTTAGAATATTTTGAAATGCAATGCACACTACAATTTCAAACAAGGGGTTCTTTATGAAAAATGAATGCCAGAATATGGTGAGTAGAACGTACCTTGCCCCTCGCAATCTTCAAAATGCAATACAGGAATTAAACAAAGAAAAAATTCTATGCTAAATGATGCATGACCTAGAACATGTTGTGTGGTTTCTAATCTGGAAATGAAATTTTTTTTTTGTTATTTTGGTGCAAGTATTTTTTTTGTTTTTAATTAATGAACCTATCTAACCAGCATAAAAACTTCTTTTGTTTTGATGTTTTATGATTTTTATAGAGTTTTGAAGAATTTTTTAAATTTTTCTAGATTTTTCAGAAATCGGAAAAATAGAACCTGTTCCGACGTTTCTGCCCTTTAGCGATGCTTTCGAGCTTTTAATGACGCTACATTTTCTGAGGATTTCAGGTCCGATCTTCCTCTTTCTTTACTTTTCGAATTTTTTTCTTTTTCCTGCACAAGTAAAAAGAGCAAAATTAATATTCACATATATACACCAAACACAAGAATATCCAACTATCAACATAATTCACTCCCCGGCAACGGCGCCAAAAATTTGATGCGCTCGACAGTCATCGTTTAAAAATGCCGTGCCACACAAATTTCAAAATTTATAACCGCACTCACTCACTCGAATGATTTTGAAAATACGAGTACAGAGGTGAATACGGGTCGATCCCACGGGGAGAGAATATTTGATTTTAGCTCAAGTTGGAAATACCCTTATTCTTGAAAACACAAATTTTGTTCATGGAGTGCGATTATCACTAAGTGGAATGAAATTACAACTTTAAATATCAAGAGAAAAGTAAAGGAAAGGAATAATTAGCCAATTGAAGAACGCCGTCGTTTCCTTGCCGAGCCTTTGATGAAGACCGCTCTGCCTTGGAAGTCGACGCCGTGAGATGATTCGAAGATGACTTACCGCTTCGGGTGTGATTGAAGAACTTATGAAGAAATGTAAATAGAACAAACATAACTTGAAAATACATCAGAATTTTGTTGAAAACATGGGGTTGGAAGGAAAAGAATAACATGAAATCTAGATGGAATTAGAAGAAATAGAAAACATGAAAGTTATAGAGAATGAAAAGATGAAGAACTTTGATGAAGAATGTAGACACAGAAAATAAGAGGAAGATAGTGAAAAATGAGAAAAACTAAAGAACTATCAATTCGGATGAACAGTAAAATGGCAGAAAATAGCATAGTAAATAATTAATTATAACTCTAAAACTAAGCAGAATTAGACAAAGTGGTAGAATAATGAAATTTAGTTCTACACGAGAGGAACAACTTTGATGAAGAACTCAGATTAAAAAGAGGTTTAGAAAGGCTTCAAAATATAAGAATACTAGAAGGTCTCACCACGGATGAACAGTAAACGTACAAAAAAGCACTTAAGAAAATGGACAGGAACTCTATGAATTAGGAAGAATTTGAAGAAATGCTAAACAGAGAAGTTGAAGAAAACTTAAAAAGGAACAACTTTTATGAAGAACTCAAATTTAAATGAAGATCATAACAATGAGAAATAAGGCTACGAAAAGACTGAATTCCAAAATGAAACTTGTATTGAAATAACTTCAACTTACAACTTTGACTTCAAAAGCTTGTAAAACACAACTCCAACAATCAACAACTTCAGAAATACAAAGAACAAACTTACATTACAAATGACTCATAGCTAGCTCTATCTCTAACTCAACCCTTCAACAACTAACTACTTGTTCCATTACAAATGAAGCCCTTATATAGGGTAACAAACTCTTCTTGCCCATGTAAAACAACTCAAGTGCACCTAATTTTGACCTAAATGTGGGCTGGCATGTGCTGCACACGTTTTTTCATTTTTTCTGGAATTTTTTCAAATTTTTCTGGCATTTTTTTGGCCTTCTTTTCCTTCTCTTTCTCTCTTTCTCTCTCATTTTCTCTCTGTCGGCGCGTTGCGCCGACCGGCCGACTGGGTTAGGCGGCCTGCCCGTGGGCCCGCCGTGCGCCCGCCTACCATCCCGCCGCCACGCGTCGCACGCGGGCGCGTGCGCCCGCTTGTCGCACGCCTTCGCCTCGTCCGCCGCGCCGGCCACGACCCCCCTTCGCGTTCGCCACGAGCCCCGCCCGCCCCCTTCACCGACCTCGTCGCACGTGCCATTCGCGCGGGCGGCGAAGGTGGGAAGGGGGGGTGGTGTTTAAACTTTTTTTTATTTATATATATATATAAATATATATCTATATATATATATATATCTAGTATAGATATCATTAGAAAATTCTAAAGAATATCAAATAATTTTATTTTTTTTCTTTTATTTTCTTTTCTTTTTGAACAACTTCTTGGGCTTCTGACCCATTTTCACATATAACTTTATTTTCTTTATTTTCTTTTTCTTGGAGCTTTCCTCGTATTACGTGCCTGCATAAATACACAAAAATCGTTATTAAAATTTGTTAATTTCAGAAAAATAAACATTTGATTCAAACTCAATAATAAATGTGAGAAGTGTATATTTATGGTTATTTAAGCTCATAAAAATGTGTATAATCATGAATTAAGATGTAAAAATACACACTTATCAACTGCTCTTTCTCTGCTACGCTGTGGCCAAATATAGAGTTTGATCTGATGTTTTATATCTCGATACTCATCCTTAGAAGCTCTCATTTGTTTCTGTGAACTCTTGGGAGTATTATCTTTAAAGATTATCTGGTTTTGGCCTAATTTCGAGTCATTATCCCTCCAACTCGAGCCTAGACTTTGAGGGTCTATAAATAGAACCCTTGACTTCATGGGTTGAAGTGGAGATTTTTAGAATTTGCGTCGGACTGCTACCGCATCCTGGAGCTAGAACCAATCAAGGAGAACTACTTCCCACGTCCATCTGCCTCCTAAATCCAGGGAGTATCAAGTTCCAAGGGTTTTTAGTGTTAATTTCTTCGTTAGTCCTTCTTTTCCCCCTCATAGCATTCAAGGCATTTTCCCTCTTCCTCTCGCACATTCTTCCATCTTCTGCATTCATTTTAAACCTCCTCCCATCTTTTAAAATGCCCCATAGGGGTTAAAAAAACCAACCTCCCAGGTATCCACCCTTCCAATTGCATGTTTCTAGCTTTCTTTGTCTTATAGTTACTACACTTTTCTCCGAGCTAATTGGGGTTGTTTCTCTATGTTTTCTACACATTTTTGCAGGTTTCACAAGTCCATAGCACGAGGCCCAAGTCTTCTGGCCGGCTGGAAGAAATGGAGATAAAAAGCCCCAAAGTTCCTTTTCTGTGATTCTCCGGTGATTCTATATTGGAGCGCTAAGGTTCTCTGGCAGTTTATCGTCAGACCGCTACTTTCTCTGGCGCACTAGTCTCTGACCGTCATTGTTCACAGAAGTGTAGTTCTCTCTCTCCCGTGGGCGGGTGTTGCATCCACCTATTTCCAAGGTATTTAGCCTGACTTTGGCTGGTTTAATACTTTGGTGGCGATCACATCTTTCTAGTTTGGGTAGTAGTCCTCCCTCTCTCTTCATATATCTTCTTTGCTTGCTTTACTTTGCTTGATCCACACCCACGGTGTGTGGTTTCTTTTATTCCCTTGCTCCACGCTCCTGCGTGTGTTTTTCTTTTCCCTTGCTTATTTCTGATAGAGATGGCATGCCCATGCTTAGATTCCATGATGATTGCCTAGGTTCATGCTGAACATGTTCATAGGTTGATTGATTGCATATTAACTTGTTCATATCTTTATTGTTGACATCATATTCATTTGAAAAGGAACCAATTAAAACCAACAGAATTTTTTTGGCGATCACGGTGGGACATCTAGTGCCAATCGTGTTGGATCTCTGTTTTACCTGTTGTTCTTTATTTTACCCAAGTTGCTCGTGTTTTCCCCAGATTTCCCCTTTATTTCCTGTTGTTTTTGGTTCTCTGGCTCTCTTGGCGGTCGGACGTTTGGCCGTTAAAGGCTTAAGAGCAATCTATTATTAGACCGTCTCATCTCTCTAGCGCTCTCATATCAGACTGCCACTCTAGTGATTGGTACGCATTTCGAGGTTGATTTGTTTTCGTAGTTTCTGCTGTGATTTTTATGTTTGGGGTGCTATCTGGTCTCCTCCTTAGTTGTTTGGCATATTCATATCATTGTGTGCATATTGGTTTGCTAGTTTTTAGGCTAGAATTTGCATGCACTCCGGTGCACATAGGGTCATTCATTATTCATACTTTAGATTACATTCTCCTACCTTGGTGTGTGAACCTCTCATCTCCATATTCCTTGGGACCGACTAGGAGATCACATCAGAGACCTCCATAAGTCACCGCGAGCCGTGGATTCTCACACGGACGCCGAGCCGGTTGTACCTTTCCCGCACCGTGCCTACGATTGCATAAGTGAGGGAGTGATTGCATTTAGAGTTAACCAAGCCATATACCTCTTCCCTATTAAGAACCTATTGTTGAGAGCAGGTGTTAATCAAGGTACTATGGTCCTAAAGGGGAAAACAATTAAAAACTTTTGAGCATCATCTAAACAACTTGGTTGACTTTGATTATTTTTATCTTCTTCTCCATTACATCTTTGTTAAAACCATCTAGTTTAAGTGACTCATTGGGTGTTTGTTTTGTGTTGTTTGCATTATTTTCAAGGTGTTGAATTTGCATGTGGAGTTGCTTTCGTTCACTAGAGTCATCACCTAGGGGCAATTCCTTTTCCAAGTTCTACTCCAATCCTCTCTTCGAGTCCGCTATGTCTTCCTTTGATCTCCCCCATTCCCAAGAGGAGTCTCTTCCTCAAGGGCTTCTAGAGGATTCTTCTAGGGTTATCTCCTTCCATTCTTGAAAGGGGTCCATCCCTCCCCCGTCCTCCATCCCTATGGAGGGCGCCCAGTCCACTCAATCCCTTTCTCCTCCTTCTGCCAATTCTATTCTTCAAATGATGGCCCAGTTGGATCCGGCCCAACTTCAAGCTGTTTATCAGGCCATGCAGGGGCCCATCACCCCACCTCCCACGATTACACAAGGCCTATCCAATACTTCCATTGCTCAGCCTAGGGTTGATGGGTCCACCATCTAGCCCAGCTCAATTAACCTTACTCCGATCCAGCCCAGGACCATCCAATTTTACACTTTAGAAGCGGGCGAGTCTTCTGGGTCGGCCCATCAATCTGTTGACAAGGGAAAGATCATTCTCCCTTCTTCAATCCAAGCGGATTCTTATCAGGCTATTCCATCGGTGCCACAAGTTTTGGTCGGCCCAGCTGATTTTATGCGTCCTCAGCAGGGGGCGGCCCAAGTCCATGCCAATATGGGTCACTCTTCGACCCGATATCCTTCTTATGGGCCTCCTCCTCCTCTTCCTTCAGTTTATCCTTCTGCTCCTCAGATTCAACGTCCTTCCTTCACTATCCCTACTCCATCTAGGGAGCAGGAGTTGTTATATAAATGGGCCGCCATGCAATAAGAACTTGACTTCCTCCAGAAGAGGGTTGGCCCACAATCCTTGGTAGACGTTCCTGTTCCAAGCTTTCAAAATAATCGATTCCCCCCACAATCCGAGCTCCCCAATTACCGAAAGTATGACGGGAACAACAATCCCTTCATCCATGTGAGGGACTTTTTATATGAATCGGCCTAGTTTCAGTATGATGATCGCCTTATGGTGTACTTATTCCGTCGATCATTAGATGGGGTTTGGCTTGAATGGTTTTACTCTCTGTCACTGGACGATGCCGAGAGTTTCAAGATAGTAAAGCACAAGTTTATTCAGAGGTTTCAAGATAGGGTCAGCCTGGAATACTCTTTCACAGACTTGGTGGCAGAGAAAATGAAACTAGATGAGGAGTTCGCTACTTATGCCGATAGGTGGAGGCAGATGACCGCCAGGGTGCTAGGCTATATTCTGGAACAAGAGAAGGTCAAACTGTCGATTTCCAATGCTACTCCGACCTTCCGCAACATTCTGGCAATGAATGACATAGCAAATATGCACCAACTGTATAGCCGGGCGCAGTTTATTCAAACACAATTTAAGGATTCCCCCATCCACTCACTCTTTGAGGCCCAAAAGCCCAAATACCATAAGAAACCTCAAGGGCCTGTCACTGAGTTGGTCCAAACAAATGAACAGGTGCAAGCCGTCACCTTCCCCTTCCAACC
Organism: Amorphophallus konjac; assembly: GCA_022559845.1. Lineage (NCBI taxonomy): Eukaryota > Viridiplantae > Streptophyta > Magnoliopsida > Alismatales > Araceae > Amorphophallus > Amorphophallus konjac. The sequence goes on from CM040121.1 coordinate 374,176,270, forward strand.
CGCACCATTCCGCTTTCCGCAAAACCCCGGCACTCCCCAATTCTCCACCCCACAAAACATACAACCCGCTTTCTCCGCTCCACCAAACCCTACCTTCGCCGCTCCACAAAACACCTTCCCCGCTCCGCAACAACCTCCGCAATACCACAATGTCCCTCCGCCCAACGGCTACACCAACAACAACAATAAGCGCCTGGGTCCGAAGAGAGCCCAGTACCCTCCTTTACTTGAGTCCCTCACGGACATACTCTCGGCTCTCATGTCAGTTATTGCCATTCAACTTCCCCTGAAACGGCCAGTCTGGAACCCGGCCGTTGATCAAACTAAGTATTGTATGTTCCACAGGCAACCGGGGCATACCATTGAAGGATGTTTTAGTTTAGAGATTTGGTCTATGACCTACATGAAGGACACATGATTGATTGGGCCGAGATGCACAAGGCCATTACTGAAATAAAAGAGAAGAGAAGGCAAGCGCCGAGGTAGCAAGTGCAGCAACAACAGGCACCACCGCCGCAGCAGCAGCCACTACAACAACAACTGCAGCCGGTCCAAGACTTGGGGATCCATCAAAACCCCATGCCGAATCATCCTCCCGCTCCGCAGCCTCAGTCGCCGGCACCGGCTCAGGTTAACCTTGTTCAACCCCCGGCTCCCGATGCCGAGTGGTCTTATGATGACAACGGTTCAGTACAACAAGTCTCGGCCCTCCACCATAACTACCGTGCCTTTTCCACTCCCACCGTCCTTGTGCCCACACATCAAAACTCCCCTCCACCTACTAGATCACTTGTCCTTTCATCCACTACCCCATTTTTCCTCCACTCCACCACCAACCTCTCGCCCATTGCTCGTCACCCCTGCTGCCATCACTACTACTAGCCCTCCGCCCACGCCTCCGCTTACATTTACACCTCCACCTCCGCCTGCGCCCATCATCACCGCGCCCACAATTAGCCCTTCGCCTATTGTCCTCTAACCACAACCCGTTATCTCCACTCCCATTCCCATTATTTCCCCCACACCCTCTTCCACGCCACTCATCCATCCCATCGGGCCCATTATACCGTCATCAGGTGCCGTGCCGACACAAAACATCGCCATGCGGAGCAGGCGTTTGTTTCATCGCAATTATGCTTCTACTTCCGATCCCCAGCCTTCTCAACCGGCTGCCAATCAGGAAGAGACTGAGCCACTATCGGGTACCCAATATGATTTGTTACATCACTTGGATCGGGTGCCCGCCAAAATATCTGTGCTGGAATTAATAAAAAGGTCTACTCTTCACCAGGATGCATTGAGGAATTTTCTTCAGAAGGTGATGGTTAGTGAAGATGTGGCAGCTGACAATTTACCTACAACATTGGCTACTATTTCCAAGGGACCAGCAATCACATTCTCCGAGAACGAGCTAGCACCTCCGGAAGCTCGGTAGATGCCACATTGCATTACTATTATTTTGAACAAAGTCACCATTGACGTAGCATTAGTTGGCACAGGGGCATTTATTAATGTTTACTCGCTCAACACTCTCGGGGCCTACAATTTATAGGAAGAGCTCCTACGGCCTACCCCGACTACCATAGCAGCTTATGACAACTCACGGAGAGCGTGTCACGGGGTTGTCACCATTCAGGCTGAGCTTGGGCCTCTTACTATGCCCATTGAATTTTATGTGCTAGACATCGACCCTATGTTCAAGGCTATCCTGGGACTTCCGTGGATTGATACTATTAGCACTGTGCCATCCACTGCTCATCAGTGCCTCAAATTCCCTTTTCAAGGGAGGGTGGTTAAGGTGAAAAGCTTGTCCACGGTCCAGTCAGTAAAGGCTATATCGGAGAAAATTTTGCCTACTCTGTGGCCCAGTACTCGGCCAGTTATTTCTGTGTTGGATCTGGACTTTCCAAGGGCTTATGCACCACGCAAGCCCATCACTACACCCGTGAACGTTAAAGTGAAGCCCCAAATCTGAGATTCCAAGGGCTGGGATATTATATTGAAATTAGGCTATCAACCGGGGAGAGGCCTCAGTGCACAACTACAAGGGTAGACAAAACCGGTCCCCAAAGGAAGAAAAATGAGCCGAAGGGGTCTCGGTTATCGAGAGTCCACATTATCAATTTTGGGTGACTCAGGACCACTTACCTGGGATTACCGTCAGCATTTCATAAGTGGGCCTCTCCAGCCAGGTACATTGAATCCACAGTCAGCACAGTCCGAAAAGAAAAGAACAGCTTGCACAGTTGCCAGTCCGCCTCTGTTGCCGAAGGGGCCAGTTGATGATATGATTGATGTAGTGCCCCAGAATTTTATATAAATAATTTTCTAAAATTTATAAAGGCCTAAATATATTAATAAAAGAATTCTGAGACTAATAAGTCATCATAGGCCCAATTAGGTTGAATAATTAACCAAGCCTATTTACACATCATCTAAAAGGGTTTAAGGCCCAAAACCATTAAGTTTGGCCCATATTCTAGAAGGTTACTTAGCTTATTTAAGGATAAAAATGAATTATATATATAATAATATGGGAAAATGAATAAAAGAGTTTTATTTATTTGAAACCCTATATACGTTGAATGTAACAGTCTATCGTGCGACCGTCACATGCTTGTAACGCATGGGTCTACGACCGTTACACTCTGTGAATTCCGTAAGCTGAAGAGTTTGATTCATGTTGAACTCTGGGAACAATAAATGTAACGGTCTATAGTGAGACCATTACATGCCTCTAACGCACCTGCATTAAACCGTTATATCCTGTTAGTTCCGTGAAGGAAAAAACAAGTACAAAGATCAAAAATTTGGACTCTTATCCACTAGAGATCAACATAGGAAGAGTTATAACATTACTAAGGACTCTTAGAGATCAGGTATTAGCAAATTAAAGACTCTAGAATTGATCTAATCTTCAAACCCTAGCCAAAACCTTATAAATAGTACCTAGTTCTGAACTGTGCGACCCTTACTTTTGGCTCGTAAGGAATCAAGGTAAGGAGGTGTAATCTTTGGTAAGTTCTTTAGAAGTATTTGTTTACAATACTTTAGACTAACTCCTCTCCAAATTTCACATCTTTAGGTCAAGAGGTCGTGGAGTTAGAGCCCAAGAAAGTTGCTGAAAAATCATAGGAAGAAGGGAACTAGGGTTCGGTGTTCAGACCATAATTGGAAGTTTGAAGCCTAGACAAGAGGTAAGTTATCTCATGAACGGCGAAAACAACTTTATAGAACTAAAAGCCTTCTGATTTGATTGAATTTCATGCATGGTAGATCATCAATTTCATGTTTTACTAGTTCCATGCATTTCATACATCTCTTAGCCTTAAATAGAAATAAAAGAAGTTATCTTGTCTATTCGCTAGAACCCATGCATATAGATAGCCTATACTTTATTATCATGCCTAGAATAGACATGGTATTTGATTTAGACATGATGTGAGTGATCTCTTAGGTTTCATATCATTTTCTGTCAGCAGATACTGTAACGCACCATAGTAGGACCGTCACACTCAAGTAACGGCCATACGGTGGACCGTCATAGTCCCTGATTGCCTATTGATTTCTTTGTTGACTCTGACGCATCTATGCAGGAGCGTTACGTTACTGTAACGGCTGTTTGATAGATCGTCACGCTACTGTGACACACCACTTATAGACCGTCAGAAGCCCTGTGTTCTGTCAACCCTAGATAGAATAAGATTCATCAATCTTACTTATTATTAAGCCTAGTTGATTAGAGTTTTCACCTGATTATGTGAATTTAAGGTTATTTTAGTTATTCATAATAGGGGTCGCATGATTTCAGGAACTTAATGGTATTTTAAGTTATGTTAGTTTCATAAGCCAAAATTCTATAGTCTTGTATTCTAAATCATGATTCTTTTAACTATTGTATTGTCGGAGTTTTCATCATGATTTTCACGTTGATACTTGTATCTCTCTATCAATAGAGTCATTTCTATAAGTACATGGCACATACTCCGGTATGTTGACCATTAGTTCACACTTTGCACTATAGGAACACAATCTTGGACTTGAGGACCTCTCTATTGGATATTCCTTCCAATGGACCAGGAAATCTTATTTCAAGGCCTCCGTAATTCTCCACGAGCCTAGGATTCCCACTAGGATGCCGAGTTGGTTGTACCATTAAAGCCCATTAACTAGAATACACTATCGTTGTTTTCTGGATCTAGTACTGTAACGGCCTTACATTCGACCGTCAGGCTCACGTAACGGCCCATTGCATGACCGTCACATTTCTCTGGGTCTATTTTATCTTTCTAGACTCGGATCACTGTAACGGCCCACTACTGGGGCGTCACATTATGTAACGGCCCAGCAGATGACCGTCACACAGCTTGTATATGTTAACCCAAGGTTTGACCAAAGGGTTGATTTTCTAAGGTTCTAGATGGACTAATGATAATCTAGAACTTATCATATTGATCAAGGAACTTAATATGATGAATGAAAAATAAAGAATGTACTGTTATGCTGCCGATTTGTTTCCATAAGCATAGCATAGTCTAAGTCATTCTTGATCTCATATATTCAAGTTGAAGTGCTCATTCATTGATTTTCATTATTTGGAATTGATATATTCTTGGCCATACTTTACTGTTACATGCGTGGAAGTACCTTAATTTATACCTGAAGATACGATCGAGCACTGATTATATTCAAGGGCTCTATGCTAGTCCCCTCGGCTGATTGCCAGAAACATACTATTTTATAAACCATGGGGTATGATGCTACTGGCGTCGCATTGCACTGGGAGTGCTATTTCTATAAATAAGTGAAGATCCACGACACGACATGACATTCTTGTACATGACTTTCTTCCTTGATATTCCATAGAAATTCACGAAGCACTTGCTCATAAGCATAAGATGCTAAAGTGTCGATTATGTGGCTTGCTAGTACATTCTCGTTACACTCTTGTTCATGAAAAGGCCAATATCATGTTCTTGTTATATTTTTGATAAGTTCATTCTTGCTCACTCTATCTTACATGATTATCTCGTTACTTTGGTTTAATCGCGTGATCATCGCATTGCATGATTTTACCTTATTTCTTTAGAGTTAAAATATTAATTACTTTAATAGTGCCTTCATGTAGATGCGAAGATACCTACTGGGCAAGTGTGTTCATTACCTATTTTCCAACATTTTTCAGGAGATGGAAATAGTTCAGATTCAGATTCGGGCTATACTAGTGACGGGTCCGGAAGTGAGTGAAAGTCTTGTGAAGCTACAAGCGAAGACTTAGGAAGTCTATAATGTTTAGATTGAGTCAATGTAATTTTCTTATTTCTTGAGTCTAGTAGAATGAAAGGTGATTATTGTAAAGGAATACTTTGATAATTTATGAAATAAAGTTGGAGTTTGATTAAATTCTGTGCAATTACATTTATGTGTGTGATTGTCTCGCGCTCTGGTCGTTCTTGCTTGCAAGAGGCTTAGGCGTGATAGTTAAGTTGGTATCAGAGCCTAAGTCTCAAGACTTAGGGAAAGGAATCATGTCATAGGATAAGTCCAAGGTTTAAGGACCCCTACCTACGAACTAAGGAAGAAATTCCATACCTATGTGAGGATTGGGTAGAGCCCAGGATAAGATAATTAATTAGCTTTAATGTTGATTTTCATGAGAAATAACAAGTTGTTATTTTTCTCTCTCAGGTACCATATTTTACAAATGGCTCATCGCGTAGATTGGGACGGTATACAACAAACAATTACCGGCCTCACTCAGGCATTGCAAACTATAGCACAAGGTGGTGCAGGGGCAAGGGCCGGTGACCTACATCGCAACTTCCGGAGTCTAAATCCTCCGTGATTCTATGGATCTTCAAATCCCGATGAGGCAGAAAATTGGATCGATGAGATGAATAGGATATTTGACGTTATTCAATGCACTGATCAGGAGAAGGTGCATCTAGCAACATTTCAACTAAATAAAGATGCCCGTACATGGTGGAAGTCGGTTCCGGCACCTCCGGCCGATGCACCTCATACATGGGATGGTTTTCTTACTTTATTCCGTACCAAGTATTTTTTCAAACATGTAAAGGAAAGTAAGGCCATGGAGTTTGCCTCCCTTTGTCAAGGGATGATGTCGGTGGCAGAATATGAGCTGCAGTTTTCAAGACTAGCATCATATGCACAACACCTTATTAGCACGGAATTATTAAAAGCAAATCGATTTATGGACGGGCTACGACCCGGCTTCATTCAGTAACTTGGGACACAGAATATCCGCACTTATGCGGAGATGGTTCAGAGGGCATATCTATGCGAGAGGACCTTAGAGAAGGTCGAAAAGTTGAAAGGAAAAGGAGAAGAATCTAGCCGACGATCTGATCGGCATTATAAGAAGGAGAAGTTTAGCATCATGGAACCATACAAAAGCCGTGACAGCAAGAAAAGATCAAGGAGCGGGAATGGTGGAAGTCCCCAGAAGAATAATAAAAAGGTTAAGGAAGAGAAGGAGGAAGTTGCCTCGGCATGCACTTTTTACAAGAAATTTGGCCACTCGACTGAAGAATGTTGGAAGCGCCTCGGTGCTTCTTTACGTTGTGGAAGTAGGGAGCATCGTGTGCCAGATTGCCCCCTTATGAAAGATCAATCAGCTAATGGAGGACGTAGGAGGCAGGCTCGCCTCAATGCCGTTCTAGACGAAGAGGAAGCGCCCAGGGATGATGGGCTTATGGAAGGTACTCTTCAAATTTATTCTCGTCCTGCATTTGTGCTACTTGATACTGGTGCCTCTCATTCTTTTATTTCCACTACCTTTGCAAAAAAGTTGTCAATTGCATCAGTCTCCTTACCTTCAGATCTTGCTATTACTACACCTTTAGGATCTAGAACGAAGCTCACCGAGTATTATCCTAATAGCGAAGTGATAGTAGAAGGTTACAATCTCCCCGCAAACCTCGTGTGCCTTGACATGAAAGGTTATGATGCCATTTTAGGGGTTGATTGGCTTGTCGACCATGATGCTTATATCAATTGCCGAAATAGGATTATATCTTCTCGAAAGCCCGGTCTTCCAAGATTTTCTTTTCTTGGCATCAAATATAAGAAAAATCCTACCATTATATCTTCTCTTCACGCTTGCAAGCTTATCTCGCAAGGATGTGAAGCTTTTCTTGCTTCAGTCATTAGCACAGAATCTAAGAAAATTATCCTAGCAAACATTCCTAATGCGAATGAGTTCCCAGACGTGTTCCCATCTGAACTACCTAGTTTACCGCCCGAGAGGGAAGTAAACTTTACCATTGAACTCATTCCAGGAGCAGCACCTATTTCTATAGCCCCTTACTGGATGTCCCCCACAGAACTCAAGGAACTAAAAAGGCAGTTGCAGGAACTACTAGACAAGGGTTTCATCAGACCTAGCACATTTCCTTGGTGTGCGCCAATTTTATTTGTCAAGAAGAAGGATGGTTCTCTCGGGCTATGCATCGATTACCGGTGACTGAATCAGCTGACAACTAAAAACAAGTATCCATTGCCGCGTATGTGGACGCGGGATTTTTTTTATCTTTATTTTATTATTATTATTTATTTATTTTATTTTATTTTATTTTTATTTGGTTTGTTAGGCCTGCCAATCACATGTGTGACGATTTCATTGTGCGCTCGACTTGACTTGGTCAGTCGATTGTGGAGTCCGAGTTGGGACCAAAAGTCCGCCATACCATAAAGGCTATGACGTTAATTACGCCCTTCCTAAGAAGGACAACCCTTGATTAAACGCCAAAATAGGAGGCCACTCGGGGTGGTAATAAAAGAAAAATAACAGTGCGTGATATTGAAGATATTATTATTCTTAGAAGGTAATTGAGCGAACGATAAGTTATTAAATCAGCATGACCCCCCCCCCTGTGTAGGTCGTGCCGGATGGAGATAGGACACCGTCCACACAGCGGCGGGGCGGAGCCTGTACAGTCATCGGGGACATATCCCCTTTCATGTTCCTCATCCAGCCAAAGGCCTCGCAGTATTCATATTCCCCGAAAAATTGAGCCAGACGGGAGGTGTATGACGGGCACTTCCCGGGACTTATCGGGGTTAAAATATCTATCGACATTTCGACAGCATCTCCCCATAATCTGGAATATGCCCAGGGGAGAATAGGCTATCACCCACGGAGTGCCGGGATGAAAGCTGAGAAAAGGAGGGAGCAAACCCCCCACACTGTACATGTATGCTCTAGGGCAATGTTTGACTCTTCCCTTATAGGAGCCGGTGACACTCATGCAGTGGCAGAGCTCACCTCAGCTAAAGGGGTTCCTCATAAACCCGGTACGGATCAGTGGAACATAAGGGAGTCTGACTCCCTTTAATTTTGTCCTCGGGACAGTTCCGGTGACTCATGGACATCCCTAAGTGGGTTTGATAGAGGTGTCGGAGGCTTGATGGGTGGCGGAGTAGGCTCTCGGCGCACCTTGGACTGGCCTGGAGGTTCCCGGCGCCAAGGCAAGGAACAGAAGGGGGTTCCTGGCGCGCCCAGGAGATATGCTCTCGGTGCAAGGGCCAAATGGCCAAGGGAGATATGCTCTTGGCGCAAGGGCCAAATGGCCAAGGGAGGTTGTCGGCGGATTCAGCATGGAAGGTTCCCGGCGCGACGGGGAAAAGGCCCGGGAAGTAGGCTCTCGGCGCAAAGGTCAAATGGCTAAAGGGGGTTGTCGGCGTGAAGAGGAATCGCTCAAGGGGGGTTCCCGGCGTGCAGGGGAGAAGGCAGATGGGCTTCCCGGTGTAGACACGCCATTCTTGACGCCTCCTGAGAAAGTCTCATATTACTATACAACGCCCCGCAACGGCTTACGCATTCTGAATCACTCGAGTGCTTCCTTTTCTCGGATCTTCTTCTGCCTTTTTCGGCATCCGAAATCGTCTCGTCACGGCATTCGGACGGCATCAACACCAGTCGGACGCATCAAGAGGTTCCGGAATCAAGAAGGGGGTCTGCCGGGCGGCCGCCGACGCCTAATTTGAGGACCCGGGTGGGTCTTAATGGGGGCGTCCAGGCCCCTGGACGCCCCCATCTTTTTAATTTATTTTATTATTTTATTATTTTTCTCAGGGCCCAAAAATAAATAAAAATAAATATATATTAATGGAGGCGTCCAGGACCCTGGACGCCTCCATAAAAACTAATAATAATAAATATTTATAAAATGCCAGTTGGCATAAAAAAATAAAATAAATAAAAAATACATATTAATGGAGGAGTCCAGGACCCTGGACGCCTCCATAAAAATAAATAAAAAAAATTAAAATGCCAGCCCTTGTATAAAAGACAAAAGAAAAATAAAAAAATAATAAACTTTTGGAGGCGTCCAGGCCCCTGGACGCCTCCATCAACTCACTCACGGGCGCCGGCCACCGAACGACGGTTTGTCTTGTGTGAAAAAAGCCAAATTTAGAGACGTCCAGCTGACTAGACGCGCCCATTTCTGAATCACGAGGCGCCGCTCACAAAACCACGCGTTGTGCCAAACCGCGTGCGGCCGTCGTCGGTTTTCGGCGGACCTGTTAGAGGCGTCCGGGACCCTGGACGCCCCCATACAAGTATTCTAAAAAAATCAATAAAAATAGAATAAAATATTATTTCGGCCCTGATGGAGGTGTCCAGGGTCCTGGACGCCTCCACCTTCCGGAGCTCTATAAATAGAGGCCCACCCCCTCAGTTCTAGAGGAGCTAAGCAGTGATCCGATAGGCTGCCGGAGCCCAGAGGCTACAGAGTCATTTTTCTAACCCGTGGGGTCTTTTGTAGGTGGAGGTTCTGCCGGCTTCTCGGGTGCCTACGCTCGCGAGAGGAAGGTCGTCTTCATCCACCGCGCTTCCCCGTCGTCCCCACGCTGCCGGAGCTCCGCCGGATTTCACCCTCGGCTCATCCAATAAGCTTTTTCTTTCCCTTTTTCTCCATAGTTCTTTACATTCATCATATTGCATCCTCTATCCCCCTTCACAAGGGCGCCTCTTCTCTTATACTTCTTGCATCCATCATCTCATTTTCCTCCTACTCGAGTCCGAGAGGGGTTTAAAAGATAACACCAACCAGGTGTGTGTCTTGCCATCATTTCGTTATTTTTACCGCGAGGATTTGAATACTACACCTCCATCTTTCTAATCCACTTGTCATTTATTTGTCGTTGTTTTGCAAGGGTACCCGAGGAAAGCCCTCTCCGTCGGCCGGCCGGAAGGAGAGGAAGAAGCAACCCGCCATGTCCCACTCTTGAGGTAGGCGCGATCACTTTCTTATTTTGGGGTCTTTCGGCCCCTAGCGATCACATCTTTTCATCGAGGCCGCGGCGAGTCACTTCCCCAATGGCCGTTTAAATTTCTGTTTCCTATATTCTCTTTATATTTTGTTAGATTCTGCTTATATCATCGAGGCCGCGGCGAGTCACTTCTCCAATGGCCGTTTAAATTTTCGTTCCTATATTCTTTCTATATTATATTATATTTTGCTTATATCATCGAGGCCGCGGCGAGTCACTTCCCCAATGGCCGTTTAAATTTTCGTTCCTATATTCTTTCTATATTATATTATATTTTGCTCATATCATCGAGGCCGCGGCGAGTCACTTCCCCAATGGCCGTTTAAATTTCCGTTCTTATATTCTCTCTATAATCTGTTATATTCTGCTCATATCATCGAGGCCGCGGCGAGTCACTTCCCCAATGGCCGTTTAAATCTCTGTTCTTATATTCTCTTTTATATTCTGCTATATTCTGCTCATATTCTCGAGGCCGCGGCGAGTCACTTCCCCAATGGCCGTTTCAATTCTTGTTATTTAATTTCTGCACCATTCCCGTCCCCCCGAGGCCGCGGCGAGTCACTTCCCGCTATGGCCGTTTGAACCCCATATCTTGCCATATTATACTTGTCCCGCTCGCCCCACCGGAGCAATCTCCCGTGGTGGCCCCTTCTCTCTTCTCTATCATTTTCTGTGTTGCAGCAAAACAACAAAACAAACAAAAAAGAGGAGCCCGCGCGCTCTCTGCATCCTCTTCCCCGCACCATCGAACTCCGAACCGCGTGACGTCGCTCACAGATTGGCGATCACGGTGGGACGTCTACTGCTTCCTCTCGGCTACCCTTGCAAGTTCGGCACCACCCGTGCCTCTCCACCTTGGCGCCCACGCGCGCCCCCGTTGTGCTCACGGCAGCACCGTCAGTTCTGATTGGTTCTTTGTTTATTACATGTTTGTTATTTCTGTTGTTTTCTCACTCCATATATCTGTCAGCATTCCATTGCATACATCCATTCCTCTTTTCTATCCTTTTTTTCATTTTTTTTGAGGATCACCCTTTCCCGGTGAAGGAAGGACTCTCCGTTTGGGAATTCCTCTCAACGGACTAGAATCTCCTACACTGGGACCTCCGTAAGTCCCCGACATCGAAGAATCTCCTCTTCGTTCACTAGGCTGGTTGTACCATTGAAGTTCCCCGAAGTTAGTCATTTCATTCGTGGTGAGACGAGAGACCCTAGCTGACACGGCGGTGAAACAAAAATAAACTAGGGTCCCTATCTTGTGTGAACTTCGGATCTCGCTAAAAACACACAAAAAAAATCATCAAAATCAAAACAAAAAAAAAGGGGCGTAAAGGCATCCACTTGTTTGATAATCTCTGCTACCTACTTGCTAGTGTATGTTTTTGCGTTCTGGGAGAACTGTGAGCATGTCTCACGAGTCTTCCGAGGAGAACCACCCTAGCCGTGGTTTGACAGCCGACCCGCGAGTCTATGCTATGGACTCGGGTCCTTCTCATGACCCCTCGCAGGAGGTGCAGGTTATTGCCGGGGACACGTCCCCGCCACAGGATATCACTTCCTTACTGGGCGTCCTCGCCAACACGGAGCTTACCTCTGAACAGCTCCGGGCCTTCCAGGTCATTCTAAAGGGGAAATCTGTTTCCCCCACGCCCCAGGAGTCAACTCCGGCTATCGCACCTCTCCACGAGTCCGTGCAGGCCATTCCATCTCCTTCATTGGCGCAAGCCATCCAGTCTCCCTCGCTTCAAGGACAAGCGAGCCAACAACCTCCCTCATTCCAATTCCCATCACAATCTCAAACTCCCGGTGTTCCTCACACACCATTTCAGCCAGGGCCAACTGTCGGTGGTCCGACAGTTCCCTCTCATTCCGGGTTTCCCCCTCAAGTCTCCGGGAGACAGTTTCTCCCCCAATGGCAAGTGCCACCTTCACCCCCAGAGGAGCTCGCCCAATCGCTCCTCAATAGGTTCAATCGTATGGACGAGCAGTTTCAAAATCTGAGAAGAATGGTGGACGTGAAAGCCACCCCGGAGGTTGCTTTGCCAATCCTCCCCGTCATTCATCTTCCTCCCTCCGAAATGCCCACGTACCGCAGATACAATGGTACCGGCAACCCCTTCATTCACCTCAAGGACTTCATGTATGAGTCCTCCTATTGGCAAAACGATCAGAGGTCCCTGGCATACCTCTTTCGGAGATCATTGGATGGTCCCGCGCTTGAGTGGTTCTATTCTCTGGAGCCCCGCGAGGCCGAGAATTTTGAAATAGTGCAGAGAAGGTTCTTGCAGAAATATAGGGATAGGGTCGGTCCCTCACTCTCCATTACCGACCTAGTGGCCGAAAAGATGAAACCCGACGAGGATTTTGTCCGATATGCTGATAGATGGAGGTCTCTGGCGGAAAGAATAAGGGATACCCTCTCCGAGCCCGAACAAGTGAAAATGATTGTGTCTAATGCAACCCCGCAGTTCAGACACGTCCTCGCCATGAATAAACTTACTACAATGGAGGAACTCTATGAAAGGGCCCGATACATCCAAACCCAGCTAAAAGACTCCCCCATCATGAACATGTTTGAGTCGCCGAAGCCCAAAGTGGTCAGAAAGACAGGCGCTGGTGTCCCGGGCGGAGCCACAGAAGGGGTCGTGACAAATGAGCAAGTCAGTGCGGTCAACAATGCCAACTATGCAGTCAACCCAAGGCCTCAACAAATGCCCCGACTACCCCTTCAATCAGGTCCTTTCCCTCTCCGTCCTCCACCCCAAAATAATCCACCCCAGGATAATATGCCTCCATTACGCCAACCCCAGCAACAACAACCACAACCTCAACAACAACAACCACCACTTCAGTACAACCAAGTTCCACCCCCGGAGAACTATGGTCCCCAACAGCAACAAAGGAGGCCGCTCGGTCCTAAGAGAGCCTACTATCCACCATTGCCAGAAACCTTAGCAGATATTTTTAATGCCCTCATGGCATCAAACCAACTCGCCCTACCCAGAGAAAGGCCCGCCTGGCCCCCCAATGTTGATACCTCCAAATACTGCGTCTACCACAGGCAGCCGGGACACACAGTGGATTACTGCTTCCATTTCAAAGATTACATCCATGATATGAATGATGAACATCAAATAGATTGGGATGAGATGAGACGGTACGTCGCGGCTCTCAAGGCTAGGAGACCTCCTCAGAGGCCACATCAGCAGTTACAACAGCAGCAGCAGCAGCAACCACAACAACAACAACAGCCTCAGCAGGCCCCACAACAAAAGCCCGACATGGGCATAATCCAGAATCCACTACCGGAGCACCAACAGCCCAATCATCAGGTTAACCCCATCTCCTCCTTCCCGGAAGTCGGGAGAGAGCAGGTGTGGCACCAGGAAAGTACCTCCATTCTTTATACCTCAACCCTATCGTCATGCAACCCCCTCACCTTGCCCGGGTAGCACCTCTCTCTCATCAACCCGCGTCGGTATCGCCTTCACCATTTCCACTACCATTACGCCCTCTCATCCGCACCCCGACCTCCTATCAACCGACACTTTCTACTACGCCTTCACACCCTCTCACCTTCTCCCACTCCCCCACTTTACCATCCACCTCTACCACATTTACCCCTACGCCTTCTAAACCCCTTATCATCCGTCCACCATACATAACCCCGTCTTTCTCCACCACATCACCACTAATGCCTTCAAAACCACTCATCACCCACCATCCGCCTCAAAACCTTTATCCGTTTCAAACCTTACCTCCACCTCCACCTTCCAAACCCCTTATCCTTCATAATCTGCGCGATATCCCCTCTACCTCCGCCATGCCTCCACCTAACAAACCCCTCATCAGAATCCCTGCTCCCGTCATCACCCCTGCTTCATCAACCATTCCTCCACTACTACCCCTCAAACCCCTGTTAAAACCCACTGCTACCCCCACAGAGGTACAAAAGCCGCAGGCAATGGTGCTCCGGAGTGGAAGGATTTTCCACAGGGTTTTCCCCCACAACAGTCAGAATCCCGAGCAATCTCAGCCAGAGAAGGATGATGCAGAACAACCAGAAAGAGCTATCCCTGGAACACAGTATGATCTACTGAAACACTTGGACAAGACGCCTGCCCGGATCTCCATCCTAGAGCTACTTCAAAGATCCACATCCCACCAGGCGGCCTTGATGGAATATCTTCAAAAGGTCATGGTTAATGAAGACCTCCCCGTGGAGAAGATTTCGACCGTCCTAACCCCAACAGACACACAACCAGTCATCATGTTTCACAACTACGAGCTCGCTCCCAAGGAATCTCAGAAATATGCATTGTGCATTTCAATAAAAATTAATGGGGTATCCATAAACCCGTGTCTTGTGGACACGGGTGCATCCATAAATGTGATCTCCATGAGCACTCTTCAGTTGTGTGGGGTCAACGAGGAATAAATAAGACCTTCCTCGATCACGGTCACGGCTTATGACAATAGCAAAAGGCCGCCGCAGGGGATGATTATTCTGAAGGCAGAACTAGGCCCCATGGCAATCTCCACGGAATTCCATGTCCTCGACATGGACCCCACATTTAAGGCTATACTGGGTCGCCCTTACATCGAAGCCATGGACGCTGTGCCATCCACCAACCATCAGTGCCTGAAGTTTCCTTACAATGGGAGAATTATTAAAGTGGTCAGTACACCTGTCCTTCACACAGTGGATGCTATCAACACCTCTCTGCCTTCTGTTTGGCCGTCTCATCGGCCCATATTGTCACTGCTGGACGTACGTGATCCATCTCATGTTCCACTAGTACCAAAGGAGCCGGTCAGGGCAACCGCAACATCCTGTCTCCCTTTTCACTCCAAAGGTTGGGAGATTATGAGGAACATCGGCTATCAACAGGAAAAAGGTCTGGGCGCACAGTTACAGGGTATGCTCAAGCCGCCAAAGGAAATTAGGCCGAACCGCAGGTTTGGCCTAGGCTTCAAAGGACCATTCAAGGCGGATTGGAAGCCCCTCACATGGACTCTATCAAACCACTTCAACAGAGGGCCCGTTGTTCAGATGGGAGATCACCCACGAGAAGCATATGGGGAATCACATGCTGTATATTTTGCTGAAAAATGTCCGAGGATCACCAAAAGAGGCAAGATCAAAGATCCGGAATGCGAGTGGGACAAATGGTTCGACATATGGGACATTTCCGTTGCACTGGAAAGGATGTTCTCTCCACAGCTTGAAGGACCACCATTGATCTCCGAAATACCAGAGAATATTACCACTCTTGCCAAGGTTCCAAACTATCCTCGTCCTCGCCAGAAGGACTCTGTCATCGACGGATCTTCATCCGTCCTCAACATTGCCGTCAACGGCTCATTAGCCGCCATCCTCTCCATCCACTCGTCTCAGCCTTTGCTGATATCTTCTTCCTGGGCCAGACAATTGTCTGATGATCTTCCCAGGTCCCCTTCTTTGCTTACATACCTACGCGGGCTTTTCAACCCGCGCCAGGTCTTCAACCATGATCTGCTCTACGAGCCCCACAATCCTCTAGCCATAACCACTTTTCTCTCTCCTCCAATCTCTTTTCACTGCTTTGTCATTAAAAATGAAAACGAAAAAAAAAACGTCAATTTTCAAACTCTCCAACAACACATCTTCGTTGAGGAAACCTCCTACATCTCCCACGGGTGCGTACCGCCTTGCGGACCACCCGTCCAAGGTCCGATGAGCGACCTTTTCTACCCCTCCTCTGAGGGGTCTTCTCCTGTACATTCTACACCATCCTCCTCATCTTCCTCTTCGTCTGTAAATATTGTCAGTCAATCTAGGAATGATAGGCCAAGGGTATTACCTAGGAAGAAATCCAAGGGTAGGCAGATCCCTCGTCGATTCCTTCTGGATTTGGCCGCCAGGTGTCAGGCCCTTCTTGCCATCCCCCAGTTGTTAGAAAACCCCATCCAGCTACCCGAAATAAAATGCGAGGGCGACTGTGCATCTGATGAAGGGTATGGAGTCTACGAGATCACGAATGAAGAATGCCCCACTGAAGATGAGGGTGAAGAATATGAGGATGCGGCGGGCGCATACGCTAGCGGAATGAGGAGATTCGACGAGCCGTCAACCGCCGTAGAAGAATCCACCAAAGAAGTCAACTTGGGGACTGAGGAAGACCCTAGGATCATCCTCATAAGTGACAACCTACCACCCTCTGAAGAAGAGGCATTAATTGAGGTCCTCAAGGAATATAAGGACACGTTTGCATGGAGCTACGAGGATATGCCGGGTTTGGATTCAACCTTGGTCGAACACCGTTTAACCCTAAAACCAGGGTCCATCTCGGTAAAACAAAGGTTAAGGCGTTTCCACCCTCAGATGGCTTTGAAAATGAAAGAAGAGATCGATAAGCTCCACAAAGCCAGGTTCATTAGAGTCGTTCTTTATCCTCAATGGGTGGCGAACAATGTCCCGGTCATGAAGAAAGATGGGAAAGTCAGGATTTGCATCGACTTCCGAGACCTTAACCGCGCGTGTCCAAAGGATGATTTTCCCTTACCTCACATTGATGTGTTGATTGACAACACGGCAGGTTTTGAAACCCTCTCTTTCATGGATGGATTTTCAGGATACAATCAAATTCGTTTGGCAGAAGAGGATCAGGAAAAGACGTCATTCACTACCCCTTGGGGAACATATTGTTACGTGGTCATGCCGTTTGGGTTAAAGAATGCTGGAGCTACTTACCAAAGAGCGATGATGGCCATATTTCATGACATGATGCACATATATCTGGAAGTGTATGTGGATGACTTATTGGTGAAATCAAGGACCAGGATGGAACATCCAGAAGTTTTGGCTAAGGTCTTGCAAAGGTCAAGAGAATTCCAATTGAAAATGAACCCGAAAAAGTGTGTGTTTGGTGTGTCGTCAGGTAAATTGCTGGGGTTCATTGTGAGTAAAAGAGGGATCGAGATAGATCCCGACAAAGCCAAGGCTATCAGGGATATGCCGCCTCCCAAGAATTTGAGGAAAGTCCGAGGTTTAATCGGCAGGCTGCAGTTTATTCGTCGGTTTGTGTCTCAACATTCACAAAGGTGTAGACCTCTCTACGAGTTGACCAAGCCAGGAGTAGAATTCCACTGGAATTCTAAATGTCAGAAAGCTTTTGAAGGGTTGAAGGAATATCTGGCTAGTCCACCCGTTCTCATTCCACCTAAACCAGAAAAACCTCTGATCCTTTACATCTCAGTCTTGGATGACTCCGTGGGAGCCGTCCTCGCACAAGCTGATGAAGAAGGCAAGGAACGGGCAACCTATTACTTGTCCAAACTTCTCAATCCCTGTGAGCAGAAGTACACCGGCATGGAGAAAACCTGTGCTGCCCTCGTTTGGGTAGTGCAGAAATTGAAGCACTACTTCTTGGCTCACGAAGTCCACTTGATTGCTCGAATGAATCCTATCAAATTCCTTCTGGAGAAAGCCGTCCTTACGGATAGGCTAGCACGCTGGCAAAGTTTTCTCTCTCAGTTCGACATCACCTACATCCAGCAAAAGGCGATTAAAGGTTATGCCATAGCCGAGCATCTCGCTCACCATCCTCTTCCCAAGTTCGATCCCGTCCAATCAGAGTTTCCAGATCAGGAACTAATGTCCATCAACCAATCGGATGAGCCAATGTGGACACTATATTTTGATGGAGCTCTGAATTCTCAAGGGAGAGGAATCGACGTCGCCCTCCTATCGCCTGAAGGTCTCACATTACCATTGGCATATCAGCTCAAATTTTTAGTCACCAACAATATAGCTGAATATGAAGCTCTTCTAGCTGGCCTAGAACTCGCCCATTCTTTTCGTATCACTGAGTTGCGAGTCGTAGGTGATAGTCAACTCATCCTTCGCCAGGTGCTCACTAAGTATCACACTCGCGATCCCAAACTCAAGCCATACCAAGAACTCACTGCTGCCTTTGCCAAACTGTTCGCCAAACTGATCTTTGTTCATGTCCCTCGTCATCAGAATATTCTCGTCGATGCCCTCGCCTCATTGGCATCATCCATAAGGTTCCCACTAGGAAGATGGTTTAAGTCCATTTCCATCTACAAACTTCACGCCCCTGCAGTCGATGATGCTTCCTACGTAAATATCAAAGACAGGATAGCAAGGAAGATCCTGCAGGAAGATATCCTTGAAAAGAGGGAGATCATGTTGGCAGAGGCCGAAGAAGAACTGGCTGATGAAGAGAAACCATGGTTCTATGAAATTGTCAAATATTGCCAAAATCAGTCTTATCCTGAAGGGGCCACCACAGAGGACAAGAAAGCCATAAGAAGGGTGGCTCAGAAATATACATTGGTTGGAGGTCTACTCTATAGAAGGAGCCTTAGTGGTATTCTGTTAAGATGTCTTGATGACGACGAGGTTTGGAAATGTGTAGAAGAGACGCACTCGGGTGTGTGCGGTGGCCACGTGAATAGTCAGATGCTCGCCAAGAAGATCATTCGTCAAGGCTTTTATTGGCCCACCATGGAAGAAGATTGTGCTGTCTACGTCCGTAGGTGTGTCAAGTGTCAACTTCACGCCGATAAAATCCATTCACCATCTTCCTCACTTCATCCAATATCCTCCCCATGGCCTTTCTCCATGTGGGTATTCGACATCATTGGTCCCTTAGGTGATCCCAATTCCCTCACCAAGCAGAAATCTTTCATCCTTACTGCAACGGAATACTTCACCAAATGGGCCGAAGCCGAAGCTTACGCGGAGATCAAGGCGTCAACAGTCTGCAAGTTCATCATGAAGAACATTCTCGCCAGATTCGGCGTCCCAAGCACGATCGTCACCGACAATGGGCCACAATTCATTTCTCAGGACCTATAGGACCTCTCCAAAAGGTACGCAATTGCGTTGCATCATCCATCGCCTTATTACCCACAAGGTAACGGTCAAGCGGAGGCCACCAATAAAACATTGCTCAAAATCATCAAAAAAACCTGCGAGTCTAGTAAGTTTTCAGACTGGCCAGAAAAGCTTATCGAAGCCCTATGGGCCTATCGCACCTCAATCCGTACCCCCACCGGGCAGACTCCATTTGCCCTCACTTATGGTATGGAAGCGGTAGTCCCGTACGAGACTCTGATCCCTTCTCTCAGGGTACAATTGGATGAGGAATTTCCCCTCGACGATCGTCGTAATTCACTCCTCGCCCAGTTGGAACTCTTGGATGAGAAGCGGCTGGCCGCCGCCGAACACGCACGTGTGTATCAAAATAGACTCGCTCGCTTTTACCAAAAGAAAGTCGTTGAGAGAAAATTCAAAGTCGGTGAGATGGTCGTAAAAAGAATTTTTGTCAAACCTGGAGGGCCGCGTTCTAAACTCCAACCCAATTGGGAAGGACCATTTGTAATTCAAGTCGTGTACCCTGGCAACGCCTACAAGCTAGTCAACGCCGAAGGGACCGAGTTATCCCACCCTTGGAATGGGCTTTATCTTAAGAAATACTACCCTTAGCACAAAACAAAAAAAATGATGAAAAGATAAAAAAAACATCAAAAACAAGGAAATATTGAAAACCACTAAAAATATGGAAAATTCAAAATGCCGATGCCTGGCAGGCACCATGTAGTTAAGTCCCTACATCTAACCTTCATGTTAGGATAGGGCCCATTAAGGCTTGGTAGGCACCGGGTCTTCGTTTGCCTGAACCGTGGAGATCCCTGTCCGGCCACGTCGGCCTATGCTCGCTCGAAGGAAGCTAACATGTGTTCACTTATGTATTTTATTCAAAAAAGTTGGTAGCATCACCTACGGTAGGGCCACACCTAGAAGATCTCCGGAAGCTGTAATCTTTATTCTTTTCTCTTCGACCAAATGAGACAGTCGGCGCCCTTAAAACGCTGAGCATGAGAAACCGAAACTCAAACCCCAAAGGCAAGAGTAGGACCCATTTCCTCGAGCATCGATCAGAGCACGAGAAGAGGGCAGTGTCCCCGCAGGCATACGAAGAGGGAGCCCACCAATGTGAAACGACTATATCTCCCTCACAGAAAGAAATACAAAATCAAAATCAAGAGAAAAGCCTGGTCGTGACCGTGCCTGGTACGATAAACGGAACCCCTCAAAGCAAAAGTCTGAATCCACAAAGGGGGGCCGTGGAATGTAAATGCTCGAGATTTGGTCCGAATTTGTCCGAAAGAAAAGAGTTAATGGGCCCTTATTCGCTCGCCGGGTTAACGGCTTTGCCGGTCCTCTCAGGAGGTTTATCCCCTACGCTCTTCCTTCTCCCTCTAAAGATGAAGGTTCGATGGAGTTTCTGAAAGGTGAAAACTGCCCAGGGTCTGCGACCATATTTTAATATACACATTTTGGTTGCCTACTTTGAAAAAGCAAAAGCTATCGCTGCGAAGGAGTCTCCGTGTTTCTGGCTGGTCAAGACCCCTGTTTACCACCTTGATGTCTTCTTGTTTAACCTCGGGCTTAGGCCAATGCAAGCGCGTCACCTATGGGTGCGACGGCGTCTGATTCCGGGTCAGCGTCGCGCGGTTGGTCGTTAGGGTTCCAGGGTGTTCCATCTTATACCATCTAGAGTTGTGAGGAAACAGACCCGGGTCGGGCAAATCATCTACCTCAAACACCTTTTGGGTGAATCCCTGTGGTCGGAAGCAACTGGGAGCCTAAGCATGGCATGACGGTATTGTCATCAGGGTAAGTCTTAGCCGGCGGGATCGTCATTCGAGGGGTCTAGAGGCCCAAATCAACCTAGACGTGCACTTAAGATACCTGGGAGGTTAGTAAGAAACCCCTGTCTCACGTAGGTTAGGTGCCATTTGGGTGCTTGCCGGGCGTTAGCAATAAAAAAAATTGAAATGATAAAAGCACAAAAAAAATGGAAAAGAGAAATGTACATATTTGCAAACAAAAAAAAATCTTTTTATGATAAAACAAAAAAAAATGTCAAATATAAAAAAGAAAACAAGTCAATTTTGCATGATTACATTTGCGTGCAGCATCTCACTTTAATACCGCTTGCATTCGTGTGCTTGCCTGTCGCATTTATCATCACCGCATCTTTCCCTTGCCTTCGTTAAATAAAGGCTTGGCCCCTTGACCAGTTATCAAGGACAGTCACAGTGACCATTTGCTTATTGAGCAAGGGGCCAAGTCAGAACAGAAATTCTGATTTGTTTGTTTCAGTGATATGTGCAGGGATTCAGGTAACTGAAGCAAAGGTAAAAAAACAAACAAACCAAACCTTGTGTTTTATTCCAAAAACCAAAAAATTTACATCAAGTTCCGCCCTCTCTCTCTGCATTACTCGTCCCACTACTCTCCGGGCAAAACACTCTCAAAGGTGTTACCCAACTACGAAAAGCGGTACTCCTGCCGCTCTGTACTCCTCTTCCTATTCCCACATCCCGGCGTTGATCCGCGGAAGCAGCAGAGAAGCTACCAACACGAAAGCCACGCTCTCGTGCTTTTCGGTAGCGCTCCTCACCATCTCTCAGCCACTGTTCAGCAAGACCAAGGCCGATTCGGAGTTCGAATAGTTGGGCCTCCATGGCCCTTCGCTCCTCCCTTTCAGCCAAACTGTTGGCTCTTTCTCTCTCTGCGTTTCTTTCCCTCTCTGCCCGTTCTCTCTCACGGTCTTCCCTCTCTAACTGGAGAGTGATCCTCAGTTCCATAGCATCCCTGGATGAGTCGTCATCAGGATGACGCCGCAGTTCCCTCTCCAGTTCTGCTATCCTAGCCTCCTTATGCGCAGCTTGGGCAAGCGCTTCTTCCGTCTCCTTTTCCTGCCGAGTGTACCATCTCAGATACGCGATAAGGCGTAAACAAAGAGAACTCAACGCTGAAACTTTTACCTGTATACGGAGCATTCCTTCCGCCTCCGCAGCACGCTGCGTGGCGTGAGCAAGTTGCTCATGAAGCGAGTCAAGTTCTGAGGTGGGAATCCACAAGCTGGAAGAGGCACCACCTACTCCCATCGCTGGGGAGGCTGCACCAATCTGGGCATGCTGCGACCATGTGAATTAGCAGCCAACATCTGGAATCTGGGGTTTTAAATAGGAACGTACTGTACACCTACCAAGGCGCTCGTAGCTCCGCGGGCATCGCCCAACTGTTGTTCCATCTCTGCCAAGCGAGTTCGCTATCATGGCATCCCGGACATCCTGCTGCCTTACAAGTCAGCATTTTCACCAGAAAAACCAAGAAAAGGAGAAAGAAGAGAAGAGAAAAAGGGGAAACCTACCTCTACAAGTCCCCGGGGTTGGAACCGTTCTGCGTACTTTGTCCTATATAGACGCAAGTAGTCCTCGCTGTCCCGCGCCTGTGATTCTACAATCGTGCCACCCCGTTGCCAGTCCTCATACTGTTCGGGGAATCGCACGTGCCAGTCAATGCAGGTCGCCGGTCCCCGCGTCTTTCTCCCGACACGAGGTGGCGCAGCTGAATCCACCCATTCTTGAGCCAGTCCTAAAGTCCTCATAACTAATTGTAGCCGAAGCGGCTCGATTTCATTCAGGCAGTGCATCCATAGTTCCCGTTCGAATAGGGCACGACTTGCTAGAACCCACGGCTGGTTGGCATCGACCATGTCTGAGTAGGGTCTCCAGTTTACCATCGCTGCAGGGAACTCCTGTAGCTCCCGCCTTAACACCATCAGTTGGTAGGTTAGGGGTGCCGCACTCATGATGGGTTCCCACCGCCTAGCTAGCGGCACCATCACGGGTCGCCAATGTCGAGCTCTCCCCATGGGGAGGTAATAATAGCTCCATAGCTGCTCGGCGCAGGTCATCAGTACCTTGCGAAAACAACAAAAAAAATACAAAACAAGCAAAACCAAAAAAATACCTGGATGAATGGTGTGAAACCACTCACAGTCATCTCACGATCCGTTTCTTGGAATAGGCCTGCAAACAAGTGTGCCAGCATGGCGGCTCCCCAGGCATAATACCCTACTCTTCCAAGGTCTGACAGCAGCTCCAGGAAGCAACATTGGATACCATCCCCTTTCGAGCTCAGTACCAATCTCCCCAAAAGGAAGAGGAGAAATCTCCTCAAATCTATGTCACATCTTTCCCAGTTGCCGAAATCTGTGCAGTACACGGCACGGCATCCTATTTCCATCCTTTCCATGAACTCTTCTGAGGATTCGTCGTCCCGCCGACGAGTGTCGATGAGCCCTAATGCATCCATGAGGGACGCCCTAGCTACCGACCTGTTCTTCCGACCATCTAGGTCCAAACCCAGTAACTTCTGGGCACCTTCTCTGTAGTCCGCGTAAGTGACTCCGGTCACTGCCTCGCCTTCTACCTTCAGGCTTGTGATCCGGACCACATCCTCCAAGCTGGGCACCATGTACCCCCAGGGCATCAGGAATGCCCGGCTCACTGGGTCCCATCTCTCACACAAGGCTTGGATCAGAACCAGGTCGGGCTTGATCGGCTCGATCCGAAGGAAGGTACCAAATCCCATCACGTCTAGCCTCGCCTTCTGAAAATCTGGGAGGCCCCTGTACGCTGCTACTACCAACTCCCATAAGATTTGTGATTTCATCACAACCTACACATACAAGGAATGGGGGTGAGGTTTGATCAGAAGAAAGGAAGAAAGAATGAGAAAAGGGCAAGAAAACTTGGCTTACGAGTTGTGATTGGGCCCTTTCGCTGAAGTGCCCTTCAAAGTCTGAAAGCCTCC